>CAUYQG010118152.1:0-16648 GCA_963574415.1 Tarsius wallacei | reverse complement strand
CTTTATTTCTTTTCTTGAGTCGGAGTCTCACTGTCGCCGGCTGGAGTGCAGTGGCATGATCACAGCTCACTGCAACCTTGACCTCAGGGACTCAGGTGATCTTTCTGCCTCAACTTCCCTCGTAGCTGGGACTACAGGCGTGTGCCATCACACTCAGCTACTTTTTTTTTTTTTTTTTTTGAGTTGGAGTCTCACTCTGTCGCCCAGGCTGGAGTGCAGTGGCCGCTCCTGGCCACCGCAGCCTTGACCTGCTGGGCTCTGGCGATCCTTCTGCCTCAGCCTTCCAAGTAGCTGGAACTACAGGCACGCGCTACCACGCCCGGCTGATTTTTTGATTTATTGTAGAGATGAGGTCTCGCCAAGTTGCCCAGGCGGGTCTCGAACCCGCGGGCTCAGACAATCCACTCACCTCGGCCTCCCAAGGCGCGGGATTACAGGCTGAGCCACCAAGCCCGGCATTCAGCTAGTTTTTAAACATTTTTTTGTTTGTTTTTGTTTTCAATACTTATTTTCTTTTATTTATTTATTTAAATTGTAAAGATGTGGGGTACAATTCAGGGTTAGGTATACAAACGTTGATTATGCAGGTACCCTTGTTGATGAGGTATGCCCCTCCCTCCTCGAGCAGTTTCCCTCAACGGCCAATCCCACCCCCCCTCCCCTGACAGTTTTTCATTACTGCCAAATGCTTTCTTATAGTATTGTAATTGTTCAAGGTCCGCTTATGAGTGAGAACATATGTATTCTGTTCTTTGTTTCTGTGATAAATCACTGAGTATGATCGACTCCAAATCCACAAAAGTTGCTGCAAAGTCTCTATGTTTGTCCTTCTTTATGGCTGCATAATATTCCATTGTGTACCACATTTTCTTTATCAAGTCCAGCTTCGATGGGCAACATGGTTGTTAAACATTTTTTTGTAGAGGTGAGGTCTTGCTATGTTGCTATGTTGTCCTGCCCGGTCTCACTCCTGGCCTCAAGCCATCCTCCCACAGTGCTGGGATTACTGGCATGAGCCACCATGCCCAACGTGTATGGTTCTTATATAAAATAGCAAACAATCTGAAGCCATCTAAACATCCAGCACCAGAAAAGTACTTAAATAATTTTTGAGGTAACTATACAATGTCATTTGTGTAACCATCAACAGTGGTGCAGAGCATTTCATTATATGTTTGAGTAAAGACTGGCACATTCTTCTCATGTATAACATAAATTGGAAACAAGCCAAGAATCTCACTGTATATACAATAAGGTACTAATTTTGTTAAATGTGAGCGTACATAGAAAAGATAATGGAAGGAAATAAAACAAGAGGTATATGGGAGTCAGAAAATACTATACTCTGTCGCCCAGGCTGGAATGCAGTGGCATGATCATAGCCCACTGCAGCCTCAACTTCCTAGATACAGGTGATCCTCCTGCCTCAGCCTCCTGAGAAGCTGGGACTATAGGCATGCACCATGCTTGGCTAATTTGTTGATTTTTTTGTAGAGATGAAGTCTTGCTATGTTGCCCAGGCTGGTCCTGAACTCCTCAACTCAAGCAATCCTTCTACCTCGGCCTCCCAGAGTGCTGGGATTATAGGTGTGAGACACCGGCCCTATTCTGCATTTTCTAAATGTTCCATAATGAATGTATGACTTTAAAAAAATTTTTATTTTAAAGATGTGGGGTACAATTCAGGGTTACACTTTAGGTATACAAATGGTTGTTGTACAGGTAAAGTCTGGGGCTCACTTTGGTCCCCACTTCACCTAGAACCTTACTGATGGTATGTGCCACCTTGGCAGTGTCCTGCTACTGCCAATCCCTTTCTTATAGTATTAGGGTAAATGTTCAGGGCCCGTTTATGAGTGAGAACATATGGTACTCAGTTCTTTGTTTCTGTGATGGATCACTCAGTATTATAGACTCTAAGTCCATCCAAGTTGCTGCAGAGTCCATAATTTTGTCCTTCTTTATGGCTGTGTAATATTCCATCATGTATGTGTACCACATTTTTTTAGTATGACTCTTTTTTTTTGAGTTGGAGTCTCACTGTTGCCCAGGCTGGAGTACAGTAGCATGCTCACGGCCACCACAGCCTCGACCTGCTGCGCTCAGGCGATCCTTCTACCTCAGCCTTCCAAGTAGCTGGAACTACAGGCATGTGCCATCATGCCTGCCTAATTTTTTTAAAATTTATTTTAGAGATGAGGTCTCATCAAGTTACCCAGGCTGGTCTTGAACCCATGGGCTCAGACAACCCTCTCACCTCAGCCTCCCAAAGTGCTGGGATTATACGCGTGAGCCACCACACCCGGCCTTAGTATGACTCTTAAAATTAGAGAATAGATTTTAGGGAAGGACCACCTGCCACTATAGCAGGTGGAAATAAAACACACATCCCAATAGAAGACAGGAGTTCAGGGGCAGCTCCTTCTTGAAGCCCATTCCCTGGGGAGAGGCACAGGCTTCCCTGTTTCTCCCTCCTGCCGGACACCTTTTCTGCCTCCTTGTGTGGGGAGGCCCGTGGGAGGCTGTCCTGAGCCACAGGCATTTTGCTGTGGGGAGGCAGATCCCCAGCAGAGGCTGGGCTGAAGTGCTTAGTTACAGGCTGGCTCTCACCTTACTCAGGTGGGTGACCCCACTCAGTGCTGCTCTTACTGCTCCAGTACTCCTGGGCACCTCTGGCCAGAGCCGGGAGCCAGGCTTGCTCCTCCTGTAACCTGAGCCCGGATCCCAGCCCTTCTATCCCCCTCCTGGCTCCTCCATCCCCGAAAAATGGGCTCCTTTCCATCTGGCCCCGGTAGGCCCTCGGTGTGAGTTGAAGCCTCGTTCCTCCCAGTCCTGCCCCCCTTCGCAACATCATCTTCTGGACTCTTCTGACAAGTTTGCTGAGTTGCGGACTCGGCACAGTGCTCAGCCTCCCTCTCCAGAGCCAGGCCCACCTGGCCTTCTTTGGTCCTGTGCCCCTGGGGATCCTCCATCTGACCTCACCCTTGCCTCCAGCCAGTGCTCTGTGGGGCGGCTGTGCACCCAGCACCTCTCCAGGGTGGGAGCCCCAGGTCTGCTGTGTGCTTTGGGAATGACTTTGAAGAGCGATCATGACTGCAGAAGATTTGGAAAGGCCCCGGGCTTGTGCGGAATGGGAGGACATGACCGGCTGGGCTGGAAGCACTGGCAGAGCGAGGTATTGGCAGGCAAAGAGGTGATGACACCATGGGTTGGAAAGGAAGGAACCAGCCATTATCGGGGCCTACCGTGTGTGGGGCTGCTGTTCATCGATCTCTGTCTGTCATTGGGACATGTGTTTTCTTTCCACCTTCTATAATGGCAGGTGGTCTTTTCCTAAAATCTGTTTTCTAATTTTAAGAGACATACATTCATTATGGAACATTTAGAAAATGCAGAATAGAGCTGGTGTCTCACGCCTGTAATCCCAGCACTTTGGGAGGCTGAGGTAGGATTGCTTGAGTCCAGGAGTTCAAGACCAGCCTGGGCAATGGTGAGATCTCGTCTCTACGATAAATCAACAAATTAGCTGAGTGTGTGGTGCATGCCTATAGTCCCAGCTACTCGGGAGGCTGAGGCAGGAGGATCACTTGCACCTAGGAGATCGAGACTGCAGTGAGCTGTGATCATGCCACTGCACTTTAGCCTGGGTACCAGAGTGGGGTGTGTTCACACTCGATGTCTCTTAGTACTTTCCAGAGTCTTGTACTTTCTGAGTCCTGTCTCTGTACATTTCTAGAAGATTCCAAGCCATGAACTCATGTCACGCTGCTGCCCCTATCCCCCAAGTCTCCTGCCTAGACTCCCTCATGGGCCGTCCTGTTCTGTGCCTCCATCGCTTCCCTCAGATCTAGCTTCCAGGTCTCCATTGGCTTCTTTTTTTGTGTTCAACCTGTTGAGTCACCCATTGTCTATATTTTTATTTTCAAAAGTTCTATTTGGTTTATTTAAAAATCTGGCGTAATATACTCTGATTTCTCTTCAGATTCAATACATCTTTTGCCTCTTACTTTAAAAATATCTGACTTAAGGGAATAGTATCTTGTTCCTTACGTTTTCAAATCTATTTCTTTCTTTTTTTTTTCTTGAGTCAGGATCTCACTCCATTGCCGAGGCTTTAGTGCAGTGGCACGATCCCAGATCACCACAGTTTTGATCTCTTGGGCTCAGGTGATCCTTCTGCCTCAGCCTCCTGAGTATCTGGGACTACAGGTGTGCACCACCACACCTGGCTAATTTTTATTTATTTTTATTTTTTTATAGAGACAAGGTCTCACTATGTTGCCTGGGCTGGTCTTGAACTCCTGGGCTCAAGCAATCCTCCCACCTCAGCCTCCCAAAGTGCTAGGGTTGCAGGCGTGAGCCACTGTGCCCAGCCTATTATTTATTTATTAAATCATTTTAGAGACAGGGTCTCACTCTGTCACCCAGGCTGGAGTGCAGTGTTGCAATCATAGCTCATTGGTGCCTCGAACACCTGGGCTTAAGCGATCCTCCTGTCTTAGCCTCTTGAGTAGCTGGGACTACAGACTCGTATCACCATGCCTGGCTATTTTCTTTTTTTGTAGAGCCAGCCCCTTTTTGCTCAGGCTGGTCTTGAACTGCTGGCCTCAAGCAATCCTCCCACCTCAGTTCTATATTTGCTTTTTAGTCTCTACTGCTTTTTCTATAACAGGATGTTCTTAGGGGTCCATGCCTGCTGTTCTCTTGCTCACAGTAGGTTGTTCTGGGTGGGCTTTGTATAATTTTGGACCCTGCGTTCCTGTCTGGTGGGGTATTCTCTGTGTGATCCTGGGCTGAGGGGCTGTGTCCTCTGGAAGGGCTGTGTTTCTGTCAGATACCTAAGTGGGACCAGCCTAGAAGCATGTCTTCTTCTAATTTCTCGGACCTAAGAATTTCTGGCCCTTGAGGCAAGTGAATATTCAAACCCTAAGTAAGAACAGGCCTGCAATTTCAGAATCTTAGGGGAGAGTTTTGGTTTTGGATTTTTGTGGTTTTTGTGTGTGTTTGTTTTGTTTTTGTTTTTTTGAGTCAGGCTCTCACTTTGTCACCCAGACTGGAGTACAGTGGCATGATCCCAGCTCACCTCAGCCTCAACCTCCTGGGCTCAGGCGATTCTTCTGCCTCAACTTCCCAAGTAGTTGGAAATACAGGCACATGCTACCATGCCCAGCTAATTTTTTGATATTTTTTTTTTTCTGAGTCGGAGTCTCACTTTGTCGCCCAGACTGGAGTGCAGTGGCACGCTCCCGGCCACCGCAGCCTCGACCTGCTGGGCACCAGCAATCCTTCCAGCCTCGGCCTTCCAAGTAGCTGGAACTACAGGCGTGCACTGCCACGCCTGGCTAATTTTTGATTTATTGTAGAGATGAGGTCTCGCCAACTTGCCCGGGCGGGTCTCGAACCCGCAGGCTTAGGCAATTCACTCACCTCGGCCTCCCAAAGTGCTGGGATTACAGGCTGAGCCACTGAGCCCAGCCAATTTTTTGATTTTTATAGAGAAGAGGCCTGTAGCCCCAGCTACTCAGAAGACTGAGGTGGAAGAATTGTCAGCGCCCAGCCTGGGCAACAGCGTGGGACCCTGACTCAAAACAAGACAAACCCACAAAAGGAATTAATCAGAGGCGAACATCAACCCTTGCACCTAATATTCACATCATTGTTAGGATGTCTCAAGTGGTAACCAGACCACGGGACAGGCCCATGGGCTGCTTACTTGAGGCAAATGCCTGTTGGCCAGTTCCTCTACGTCCGTCCGCAGGGTCTTCTAAAGGGTGGGTCCTGGGTAACTCGCATCAGGATTGTGGGGGGTGGGATGGGTACCTGCTAAAAATGCAGATTCATGGGCTCTACTTCAGAGGTGTGGAAACAGACTCTCTGAGGGTGGGGCTGGTGGTTGGCATTAAGCAAGTCTCCCAGGTGATTCTGCCATACCTTGAACTCATTTATTTTTATCAAGTTCTCATTTATATAAATAAAATTTACCCTTTTTCGTAGATAACTCTGAGTTTTGACACGCACATGCAGTTATACAATCATGACCACAACAAGATTCAGGACCTCTTTATCACCTCCAAAAATTCCCTCTGGCTCCTTTGCAGCCAGACCCTCCCCCACCCCTAGTACAGGGAGTCTCTAATCACTTTACCATCTGAAGGGTTTTGCCTTTTCTAGAATACCTTGCAAATGGATAGTAGATAACCACTTGAGCCTGGCCTCTCTTATTTTAGCATGGTGTGTTTGCAACTCATCTTTGTTTTGTGTGGATGGGTGTGTTCCTTCCATTGCTGAGTAGTGCTACAAACAAACCGTGGTCTGTTTATCCATTCATCTGTTAAAGGACATTTGGGTTATTTCTAGTTTTTTTTTTTTTTTTCCTTTTGAGTTAGAGTCTCACTCTGGCACCCAGGCTGGAAGGCAGTGGCATGCTCCCGGCCACCGCAGCCTCAACCTGCTGGGCTCAGGCGATCCTTCTGCCTCAGCCTTCCAAGTAGCTGGATCTACAGGCACGTGCCACCATGCCCGGCTAATTTTTTGATTTATTGTAGAGATGAGGTCTTGCCAAGTTGCCCAGGCTGGTCTCGAACCCGCGGGCTCAGGCAATCCTCTCAGCTCAGCCTCCCAAAATGCTGGGATTATAGGCATGAACCACTGCGCCTGGCCTATTTCTAGTTTTTTAGCATCATAAATAAAGCCTAGAAACATTTTAGCACAGTTTTTTGTGGGAAGCAAAGTTTTAATTTTCCTTGGGCAAATGCAGAGGAGTGAGTTTGCTGGGTTGTATGGTGGTCCCTCCGTATCTGTAGGGGATTGGTCCCAGGTCCCCTCAGATACCAAAACCCAAGGATGCGCAAATCCCTGACACAAAATGGTATAGTATTTGCATACAACATACACATCTTCCCATATACTTTAAATCATCTCTGGATGACTTATAATGCCTTATAAAATGTACATGCTATGTAGATAGTTGTTATACTGTACTGCTTTTAAAAATTTGTATTATTATTCTTTTTTTCAAGTATTTTCGATCTGAAGTTGGTCGAACCCACGGATGTGGAACCCACAAATATGGAGTGCTGACGCTATACATTAGGTGTGTGTTTATATAAGAAACTGCCACACACTTTTCCAAAGTGGTGGAACATTCCAATTCCTGTACATTCTTTTCAACACTCGGCAGGGTTTTTGGTTTCGTATATTCTTACAGGGTGTGATAGTATTTCATTGAGGCTTTAATTTATAGTTTTCTGATGACGAATGATGTTGAATGTCTTTTCATGTGTTTGTTGGCCATCCGTCTGTCTTTGATGAAATGTCTATGTAAGTTCTTTGCCCTTTAAAAAAAAAAAAGGATTTTCTTTCTTTTTTTGAGATGAGGTCTTGCTACTGCCCAGGCTAGAATGCAATGATTGTTCACAGGCACCATCATTGCTCACTACAGCCTTGAACTCCTGGGCTCAAGCAATCCTCTCACCTCAGCCTCCTGAGTATCTGGGTCTACAGGTGCATATCACCATGCCTGGCTCACATTTTTAATTTTGATAAAATTCAATTTATTGGTTTTTTTTTTCTATTGTAAATGGCGCTTTTGGTGTTGTATCTGAGAAATCTTTGCCTAGCCCAGGGTCACAAAGATATCCTCCTGTCAGGATCATCTGGGTATTGGTTAAACATATGGATTCATGGACCCCACTCTAGAGCCTTAAAAGGAGAATCTCAGAGGGCGGGCCTGGTGATCTGCATTTTAACTTGAGCTTTGCGTGAGTCTCCCCTGCCTTGAATCTTGAAACTCACTGGCTTACCATGTACAGTTTGGAACTTCCTTGTGGTGGCTCTTGGGGGCTGGGCAGGGCCATTGCCCGTGCGGGTCTCTGGTGTGTCTGTGAGAGACGACATGAACGAACATGGACATGGATAGGATGTGGGGTGGGACCTGAGCAGCTAGGCTGGGAGCTGTGAAACCATCAAGTAGGGAGACCCAGGCCAGTGGGAGAAGGGTGTCTCCTCGCCCCCCATTCCCCCCATCTCTCTCTCCATCCCCTTCTCTCCTTCCCAGGCTCACAGCCCTTTTGCCAAGTGCTTGCATTCTTCTGTACTCGCCAGCAGATGGCGCTGTGCCACCACTTGAGCTGGTGATGGGACGCTGAGCCCTGGGGGACCTGGCTAGGCTGATGCTGGGGGTGTGAGCACCCAGGTCTTCACCGGGGCTTCCACGCCCTGCCCGGCTCCCATCCTGTCATCCTGTGTTTACATTCCTGTCTGACCTCTGCAGGGACCTTTCTTGAACAAGGGTATTGGAAGCACTTAACATAGATGCATGCACTCAGAACCATATCTTTCTGGGCTCAGAAATGCCACTGGCTTTTTCTAACAAACACAGATTGAGCATCCCCTGTCTGGGCCCTGCCTGGAGGACCCAAGTGCCCTGAGAGGGAAAGGTTAAGGCAGATAACTCAGTCTCTCTCAGTGTGTTTGTTCTGTCTCTCTCTCTTCCCCTCTCTCATTTTCTCTCACTCTTATATTGAGGGAGGGGTACAGCCAAGAGTTTCAGTGGGCTTCTCTGACCTAATGGCGTGGTCGTCTTGTCTGTCACCAGAGCTTGTTGGTCTGCAGTTCCTGCTCCAGGACTGAGGAGGCTGGCACCTGGCAGGGGTGAGGGGAGTGTGTTTTGCCGTGATGTTTCCTAGCCTGGGGAGCCCTGAGGATCAGCTCAGCACAGCCTAACTCTGAGAGCTTGGAGGAGGGAGTAGGCTCTCACAGGACAGCCCACAGATGGGCCGGAGCTGCCTGCTCTCTGTTCACCACAAGGGCTGAGGTCTCAGATCTGCCATCCTTAGCTCCCTGCCTCGCTAGAAAAGCAGGTAAGGGGATCAGAATTACCCAATGCAGAGCCTTTGCTCCCTTGTAGGGAGACAGCTGTCTTCCAACCCTGCTTTCTCTGTGGTGTGCTGTGAGGAGGTGACTGGAGGCCTTCATCCTAAAATACCACCTCTAATGCTTTCTAGGTTGGGGATCCTGGGAATTCAAGAGTGACCCTTCTCATCTTCTTTCCTGTGCCACTTGGAGAGGCCTTTTTTCTCTGATGGCTCAGTACATGTTTGAAAGGAAGGCTTTGTATCCGTAGGCTGGTGTTTTTTGGTTTTGGCACTATTGGCTTTGCGGGGGGGAGGGTAATTCTTTGTGTAGGGGGCTGTCCTATGCATTTTAGGATGTTTGTCACGATCCCCAGCCTCTACTCACTGGATGCTGGTTGTCTTAGTCTATTCAGGCTGCTGTAGCAAAATTCCACAGACTGATGGGCTTATAAACAGCAGAGATGTGTTTCTCGTGGTTCTGGAGGCTGGGAAGTGCAAGGTCAAGGCGCCTGTAGGCTCTGTGTTTAGTGAGGGGCAATGGTCTCCTTCCTGGTTCATAGACAGTCATCTTCTTGCTATGTTCTCCCATGGTGGAAGGTGGGAGGGATCATTCTGGGGTCTCTCTTATAAGGGCACTAATCCTATTCATGATGGCTTCACACTCATGACCCTTCACCTCCCTTGGGCCTCAGCTTCAAATGCCATCACACTGGGGATTTGATTTTAAACTATGAATTTTGGTGGGATATAAATATTCAGCCCATAGCACTAGTGGTACTTACTGCCCCCGCTCCACCCACATTTTGTGACTACCAAATTTGTCTCTAGACATTGCCAAATGTCTCCTGGGGGCAAAATCACCCCAGTTGAAGAGGCACTGCTAGATTATCCCTATAGGGGTTGAGCCTGGTGCCTAATACAGTCAGCTCTGCAGGGTGGGTGTTGGAGCCAAGTGGAGTCCGTGGGTGAAAGAAGGTGGGAGCTATGCCGTGTAGGAGAGGCTCTTGTTCTGGACAGAAGGCTGGGGGTCTGCACTTCACCCCAACTCCCCACTGCTGGGCCAGGTTCCCAACTGTAATACCTGAGACACCAGCCCTCTGTCAAACCCCCATTGACTTCCCCTTAAATGGAGAGTAAAACTCAAGCTCATACCACAAAACTGTGGCTGACCTGACACTTGCCAGATTCTACTATGGGCTTTGAGTCACTTGGGGCCTCCCTCATCAAAGCCCAGCCAACTGGCGGGCCTTTCAGTCCTCGACTTCCTAAGCCTTTCCTGCCTCGGGCCTTTGCACATGCTGTTCCCCTTGCCTGGGATGCTCTTCCCTGCTCTCCATGTAGCTGGGCCCTTCTCATATTTCAAGGCCCAGCCTAAATGCTTTCTTTTTAGAGAGGCCTCTTCTTCTAAATGATCTTCATCCATTCATTTTTCTGTTAAAAGAAAAAAAGCTGTGACAATTTATGTTCAGTTAGGAAAGAACATAAAATACTATACACAGAGTTCAGGTATTTATAAAACAAATAGTCATGTAACTCCCATCCGGGTCTAGACATTGAACACTACCAGAATTTTCAGAAGCCTCCTCCGTGTCTTCAGAGATAACTGATATCCTAACTGTTGTGATGAACTCTCCTTTGTTTTGCTTTTCTCTAGTTTCACCATCTGTATATGCACCTCTGAACACTATAGCTTAGTTTGCCTTGTTTTTGTACTTTATGTGCATGGATTTATAATGTATAAATCTTTGACCTTATTTATTTACTGTTTAACCTCATGATTATGAGAATCCTCCATGTGGTTGCTTGTATCTGTAGTTTTTACTTTTTCATGGTTGCGTAATATTTCTCTGTATGGTTGTATCCTGATTTGTTGATTCATGCCACTGTCTGTGGACATGCAGGGCTGTTATGAGCAGTACTGCCATGGCCCTTCCTGTGTGCATTCTTTAAGGATGTTTACCCAGGCTGTGGACAACCTCTAGGTGGTGAGTGTCCTCCAGGGAAATTGTCATCAGCTGGCCTGGGCACTGGCTGGTTGTGGCACTGGGGGACAGGGAAAGCCTGTAAGTGACAGATGCCCAGGGCATCTGGGGACCATTGGATTCATGTCACGGGCAGCTGGAGGAGCCCTGGCCTGGCAGTCAGGGGGTCTGGACTTGAGTTCCAGCTCAGTCGTGGACTTGCCAGGTGACCTTGGCAATTACTTCACATCCCTCTGGCTGAGCCCCCTCATCTGTCTAAGGGAAGTGCTGAAGGGCCGGCCCACTCTCCAGGGCACCTCTGGACATGGTTTTCTGGCCTCTGGCTTCTGGAAAGAGCAGGCCATGGGCCCTGGCTGTGCTGCAGAGATGGTCAAAAAAGACTGGGGGGATCCCGAGGTTGCATGTCGGGCAGGATGTGCCATTGCAGAGAGAAATGTAGGTGAGACTCTGGCGGGTTGCATGTGAGAATACTATTCAGAGGCAAGTCACCAGTTTGGGAGGGAAAATCAATAGAGCTTTCAGAGAGCCGGATGCCTACCCTGGTGGCAAGTTGGCCCAGCGCAGCAGCCCATGGCGCAGGAATGAAGGGCCTGGGCTGTCCTCTCGTTTCCAAGGCAGTTGATTCATGTCAGGCCTCCCTAGGGTGTCCGTGAAGTTCTGACTGCTTCTGAGCTGGCCTGAGAGCAGCCAGTGCCCAGGAAGGGAGGCCCAAAGTGCTGTGTCTAGGTGGGTGAAACTGAGCTCACTGTTCAGATAGACGAGGTGGGGGCTTCTGGCAATGCCACGGTCTAGCATTGGATCTTTGTGTCTAGGTCAGCATGGGACTCAGTGAGTCCTGTCTGGACCCCATAGACTCAGGGACAAGAAGAGCAAGAGAACAGCTCAGTAGTGGAAGGTGGCTCTTGGGATGGAGAAAGAGCCCTGGCATTTACACTCAGAGGAATAATTTTAAATAGTCCAATTAAAAAGCAATAGGTCCCAGCCTGGGCAATGGAGTGAGACCTCGTCTCTACAAAAAAAATCAAAAATCAAAAAAATTAGCCAGGCATAGTAGCATGAGCCTGTAGTCCCAGCTACTTGGGAGGCTGAGGTGGAAGGATTGCCTGAGCCCAGGGGGTCGAGGTTGCTGTGAGCTGTGATCATGCCACTGCACTCTAGCCTGGGCAACAGAACAAGACTCCTGACTCAAAAGAAAAGCAAAAAGTGACACACATGTCTAGGCTTCCGCCCACCTGTCCTGCATGCATGGGGCCCCGCTGGCTGACTCAGGAGTTGCCAGGGATGAGGATGGTTAGCTGGTACCTGCAGCTTGTTTAAGCATATAGCGGTGGTGGGAGGACCCTGAAGTCCTATGGCCTCTCTGTTGGAGTTCCTTACACCCTTCTAGAGCTTTGGAAGCGTCAGTGTCCACAAGCCCCTCCCCTGTTCCAGCTCCACTGAGGACCTCAGACTTCCGGAACGAGGAGGGATAAGCGTGGCAGTCAGCAGTGAGCCCTCTGTTCATGGCAGTTCCCCATCCAGAGGACTTGGAACACATTTGCTGGATGCACGAATGAATCCCTCATCCCTTTACAGATCACTCGGTCTTCTCTTAGTTCTTCTCTCCTCATATCCTCTGACTGTGGCAACTGCCCCAGATGTGAGAACCTGGCCAACCCTAAGCTGTCTCCAAGGAAGCCCAGTGGATGGTGATGTTCCCTGCACAGTGAGGAGACTGAGATCTGGAGGGTGCAGTAACTTGTGGAGACGCCTCAAGCCTCGGAGACAGGCCGCTGGCAGAGTGGTGTGAGGATTCTATTTGTTGTACAGTACTTGCAGAATAAAAATGTGCTAAGGAGGAGTTCTGCTTTTCCTGTCTTGCGTGCACAAAGGACGTTGGGTTAGCATCCACGTGAAGGAGTTACGTGGAAGAACGGCGTTTCAGCTAAGCCTCAGAGGATGACCAGGCATAGGGCTTGGAACCAGAGTGAGGGGCAGGGCATTTTAGGAGAAGGTATCCGTGTGAACAGATGGGGCAGCTTGGGAATAGCAAGGCTGTGACACAAGAGGAGAGGGAGCCGAGGCTGGAGGGCCTGTAATATCACCTGAAGTGATTTGTGCAACAAAGTCATATGTCACGCAGGGATTAGTTAAGAGAGCCTGAAAAGTGAAACCATGTAGAATCAGATGATCCATGGAAAGGACTGAGCACCCACATTTACTTCAGACCTACTGTGGGCCAGGCCAGCCCCAGTTCCTTCACGTCCATCTCATTCCATCCCCACAACAACCTGTACTTTATTTATTTGTTTATTTATTTTTTGAGTTGGAGTCTCTTGCGCCCAGACTGGAGTGCAGTGGCCACTCCCGGCTACTGCAGCCTCGACCTGCTGGGCTCCGGCGATCCTGCCGCCTCAGCCTTCCAAGGAGCTGGAACTACAGGCACGTGCTACCATGCCTGGCTAGTTTTTGATTTATTGTAGAGATGAGGTCTCACCAAACGATCTCTCCCGGCCACTGCAGCCTCGACCTGCTGGGCTCCAGTGATCCTTCTGCCTCAGCCTTCCAAGTAGCTGGAACTACAGGCGTGCACTACCATGCCCGGCTAATTTTTTTTTGATTTATTGTAGAGATGAGGTCTCGCCAATTTGCCCAGGCGGGTCCCGAACCCACGGGCTCAGGCAATCCACTCACCTCAGCCCCCCAAAGGCGCAGGATTATAAGCTGAGCCACCGAGCCCGGCTAACAACCTGTACTTTAATCATCACTCGGCCCTAGGAGGTAGCTGCTGTTATTGTCTCCATTTTGCAGATGAGGAAACTGAGGCACAGAAAGGCTAAGTGGCTTCTCCAAGGCCATGTCTGCCCAGTGTGGGTGGAGAGGGGATTTGAACCCTGACAGAGTTCACATTCTCACTCCTGAAGAATGTGAGTTAGCCGGTAGCCTGGGGCAGACTGTCATTTTGATGATTGGGAACCCAGGAGAAATGGCCAGTTTGTGGATAGGAAACCCATGCTGTGAAGAAATGTGTGTTTCTGCAGGTTCCGGACTCATGCAGCCTTTGAATTCAGAATGAAGTGAATGCTGCCCCCTCTGGGTACTTGATCTGGGCGGCCAGGAGTTGAGGTGGGGGTCCCTGGTGGGGTCTGAGCAGGAGAGGGATGTGATCTGGGCTTGATTTAGGAGGATCCTGCTGGCCACAGGATGGATGTGAGACCAGCAGTGGGGATCCCATGTGGATAATCCTGCAGCTTCACAAAGTGTATGTTGGTAGAACATAAAAATGTTCCAGAGAGATAATCCAACAAATACTTTTGTGGCATCAAAAACTGTGTTACTCGAGTATAAAAGTGTTAGCCCAAGTCGGGCTTGGTGGCTCAGCCTGTAATCCCGCGCTTTGGGAGGCTGAGGTGAGAGGATTGCCTGAGCCTGCGGGTTCGAGACCTGCCTGGGCAACTTGGCAAGATCTTATCTCTACAATAAATCAAAAATTAGCCGGGCGTGGTAGTGCGTGCCTGTAGTTCCAGCTACTTGGAAGGCTGAGGCGGCAGGATCGCCGGAGCCCAGCAGGTCGAGGCTGCAGTGGCCGGGAGCGTGCCACTGCACTCCAGTCTGGGCGACAGAGTGAGACTCCAACTCAAAAGAAAAAAAAGTGTTAGCCTTGGGGTGGTGATATGAGGAGGCTGAGGAGTTTATTAAAATAAAATACTTACAGAAATGTAAACACAGCTTGGGGATGAGGCAGCCGGGACAGAAGTGCTGAGGGTCCTAGCCAAGCCAGTCCTTCTGGAATCAAACCCCCAACCCCGAGCTGTAAATGTAATGTGTAAATGTAATGTAACGACTCTCACCTTTTCCTTCAGAGGTTAGGAAATGGTGGCCTATTATGTGAGACAAGTGCTGCCATAGGTGATTATCCTCGAAGATGAGGTTGAATTGAAGAGCCTTCTAATTGGCATCTGCCTCTTCTTGGGTGGCTGTTTTTTTGCCGTGCTCCAGTGTATCCCCAAGATTCCTGATTTTGTCCTATTCACCCCGGCAAACATTTATGCAGCGTGTGCTGTGTCTGTCATAAACTGCTGTGCAGAGGGAAGGGTGGGAAGGTAAGAGGAAGGAGGAAGGTAATTACTGAGCACTGGCAGGTATACCATTAGGCTGTGGACTTGCTGTGATTTCTGCCTACATCATTCTTTCCCCAGATTTTGCATGCCTCGATCGCTTTCTTTTATTCTTTTTTTTTTTTGAGTCAGGGTCTTACTCTGTCACCCAAGCTAGAGTGTAGTGGCACAATCGTGACTTACCGCAGCCTCAATCTCCTGGTCTTAAGCGATCCTTCTGCCTCAGCCTTGCAAGTAGTTAGGATTACAGGTGTGTGCCAGCCACCAAGCCCAACTCACTTTTCGATTATTTGTAGAGATGAGGTTTCACTTTGCAGGCAATCCTCTTGCCTCAGCCTTCCAAAGCATTGGGATCACAAGTGTGAGCCACCGCACCCCACCGAGCGTTTTTGAGGATAAGGGAGGACATTCTACTTAATGGGAACAGCACCAGCAAAAATTCAGAGGTGGAGAAATAAAGGCAGTTGCAGGGAAAAGTAAGCAGTCTGGTTTGGCCTGAGGGTAGGAGCTGTGACTTCTAGAGACAGGGTGGGAAACGGATCCCTCTGTGTGAATGCCAGGCTACAGACGGTGGATTCAGCCCCTTGAACTGGTGTGGAGATTCTGGAAGAGGAGAGGAGTGTGATGGGAAGAGGGGTTCAGGGGCTCAGAGAGAAGAGCAGGGTAGGGAGAGGGCAGGGAGAGGGATTCCTCAGTGGAGACCAGCCACTGCCATTGTCAAGGTGGATTCCAGGGTTTCAAAGCTGCTTTCTTTCAGGTTACATGAACTCTATTAGAATAATTACACCTTTGCTACAGACAAAGGTTCTTCTTGTGAACTCAAACCCTAGGCAACTGTTAGCTCATGTTTTCCTCCATTCCCTGAGAGGATCCCATTTTACAAAGGGGGATCCCGAGACCCAGCTTCCCAGTGGTGAGGCCTGTAATTATGTTCAGGGCATTTGCCCAGTGCTGTTCTAGTGTGAGGGCAGTTGGCATGAAGATGCACACCCCTCCACGTGAGTGCCTCTTGTGGATCCCAGCAGGCTGCAGACACCCACCAGCCAGAAGACAGTCCAGGTCACGTGCTAAGGCACATGTTCTGAGGTTTGAGATGGGTACCCTTCCTGAAAGCAGTGGGGCTGGGCTGGTGGGCAGAGGGGAAGGAAGGTCATTCTAGACTGTGGAAGTGACAGGAACCTAGTCCACAGGGTGGGCAAGCCCCAGGAATGGAGTGGCTTTTGTCTGGGGCAGGCGTGGAGCACAAGACACTGGCTGGAGGTGTTGGTTGCTGCTTCCTGGTTCCCTCATCATCCACTGGAGAGCTCAGAAGTCCCGATGACTGCTCTAAGAAACCTTTCCTTACAGGAGTGGACTCCTTATCTCTTCAAGCCCAGAAAGTTTGTTTGAGGAGGAGAAAATGTACTGTAAAAACCTGGGCATGGGCTGGGTAGAGTGGCTCATGTCTGTAATCCCAGCGCTTTGGGAGGCTGAAGTGGGAGGATTGCTTGAGGCCAAGAGTTTGAGACCTTGCCTCTTTGAAAATAAACATTTTTTAAAAATAGCTGGATGCAGCCATAAAGAAGAACAAACATGAACTTTGCAGCATCTTGGATGGATTTAGAGTCTATCATACTCAGTGATCTATCACAGAAAGAAAGAACAGAGTACCGTATGTTCTCACTCATAAGTGGACCTTGAGCAATTATCACAATGCTATAAGAAAGGGATTGGC
>CAUYQG010118149.1:0-42039 GCA_963574415.1 Tarsius wallacei | reverse complement strand
TCCCGCCACCGCAGCCTCGACCTGCTGGGCTCCGGCGATCCTTCCGCCTCAGCCTTCCGAGTAGCCGGAATTACAGGCACGCACTACCATGCCCGGCTGATTTTTTGATTTATTGTAGAGATGAGGTCTTGCTTGCCCAGGCGGGTCTCGAACCCGCGGGTGTTTATTTATTTTTGAGTTGTAGTCTCACTCCGTTGCCCAGGCTGGAGTGCTGTGGCATGCTCATGGCCACCCTCAGCGTCGACTTGCTGGGCTCCAGTGATCCTTCTGCCTCTGCCTTCCAAGTAACCGGAACTACGGGAGCGCGCTGTCACACCCAGCTAATTTTTGATTTATTGTAGAGACGAGGTCTTGCTAAGTGGCCTGGGCTGGTCTCGAACTCACGGGCTCAGGCAATCACTTGCTCTGGCCTCACAAAGTGCTGGGATTACAGGCTGAGCTACCGAGAGCCCGGCCTCATATTTTTAAATATGTCTTTTGTCACATATGTGGTTTGCAAATATTTTCTCCCTGTGCTTATCTTTTTATTCTGTATATACTGTCTTTTATAGAACATTTTTCATTTTGATGAAATTCAATTTATAAAAATTTTTTTTAATTAAGTGCTTTTTTGTCTTCATGTATAAGAAATCTACCTAATTCTAAGACCTGAAGATCTTTTATGTTCTCTTCTTAAAAAGTTTAATAATTTTACATTTTATATTTAAATCCATGATTCATTTTGAGTTAATTTTTGTATAATGTATGAAGTTGCTTTGGGGGTTTTTGTTTTTTGTTTTTTTGTGTACAAATGTCCAACACCATTCATAAACTACCTTTCTTCATTGAATTGTCATTTTACCCATTTCAAAAATCATTTTACAATTTTTGAACTCTCTGTTCTGATGACGATGTGTGTGTGTGTGTGTGTGTGTGTGTGTGTGTGTGTGTGTGTAGTATATGTACTGTATTGTCTTGATCATGGTGACTTATAGTAAGTCTTAAAATCAGGTAGTTTGAGTCTTCCAGTGTTTTCTTCTTTCTCAAAAATGTTTTTGCTATTCTAGTTCCTTTGCCTTACTACGTAAATTTTAGAATCAGCTCGTCCATACTGGGATTTTTATTGGAATTGTGTAAGATCTGTAGATCAGTGAGGCA
Source organism: Tarsius wallacei (assembly GCA_963574415.1). Taxonomy (NCBI): domain Eukaryota; kingdom Metazoa; phylum Chordata; class Mammalia; order Primates; family Tarsiidae; genus Tarsius; species Tarsius wallacei. The sequence goes on along the minus strand of CAUYQG010118149.1, from coordinate 40,902 downwards.
GTTGAGGGAATTGACACCTTTACTATGTTGAATCATCCAATTCATGAATAGTATATGTGTATGTTATATGTCCCCATATAGTTAGCTTTTTAAAAATTTTATTATCAGCATTTTATAGTTTTCAGCATACAGCTTCTGTACATTTGATTCGATTTTTACCTGTTTTTTTTTGTTGTTGTTTTACACTGTTGTAAATGTTTTTTTGTTTTAAGCTTTTAGTCTAATCGCATATAGTTAATTTGTAGAAACTCAATTGATTTTTGTGTGACAATCTTGTATTCTAGAACTTTACCAAACTTACTTATTAATCCTAAGAGCTTTTCTGTGGATTTTTGTTGCGTTTTCTACATGACAATCATGTCATCTGCAAACAGATATTGTTTTCTTCCTTACTTTTTCCTTTTCAATCTACATGCCTTTTATTTCTTTTTTATTTCTTTTTCCCTTATTGCAAAAAGCTATGATTTCTAGCACTCGGTTGAATATGAGTAGTAAGAATGGCCATCTTTGCCATCCTTTCTGATCTTAGAGGGAAAGCATTCAATTCTTTATAATTATGATGTTAGCTGTAGGTTTTTCATATATGGCCTTTTTTAGGTTAAGGAAGTTCCCCTCTATTGATAGTTTGCCAAAAGTTCTTATATTCTTATGATTGGATATAAATTTTTTCAAATATATTTCCACATCAATTGATACTGTCTTTGTTGTTGTTATAAACCATTAATACCACACAATTGATTAATCCAACCTTGTAGTCCTAGAGCAAACTTTGTTTGGTTATAATATGTTATTAGTTTTATATTCTGCTAGTTTTGATTGGCTAATTTTTTTGGAGGATTTTAATGTCTATTCTTCTGGGATGTTGGCTTGCAGTTTTCTTATACTGGTTTTCTTTGTCTGGTTTTGGCATCAGTAATGATGGTCTCATAAAATGAATTGAGAAGTATTTTCTCCTATTTTCTGGTACATAAAATAATGAAGAAAAGAAAGAAGAAAAAAATGGCAAATTTCCATAGTCTCTCTGCGTATTAAGAGATCCCTTTCACACTCCACGAAGCCAGAATTGTGTTCCTTCTTTCTGAACATGATACTTACTTCTAGGCTTTGGGTTGTCATTAGTCCAGGATATGCATTAGGGGAGGAAAAATGAGAAACTGACCACTATTTTGGTGGTATTTTGAATTCTTGTCTTCTTCCCCAATCTACCACATACTTTTCAGAATTCTCTGTATAGGTTTTATAGCTGTATTCTTGCCAGATTTTATAGCTGCATTCAGTGGAAGAGACAGGGTTCTATCTTTCCTAGGACGCTGAAATCATTTTTAAAGAGAAGGAATAGGCAGCAAACAAAGAGAGGTATATTAGATGTTTTTAAAAACATGTTCAGTTTTATGCTTTAATAAAAGGATAAAGGAATCTGGGACAAATGTTCCTATGCCTTGAAACTTTATTTTATCCACATTAGAAACTGGAAATGCCGTGTGGCTAAATGTGCATATGGAATTTTTATTAGTTTTCTATTGATGCTTAACAAATTACAACAAGTATAGTGGCTTATGGCAGCACTTTTATTATCTCATAAATGCATAGGTCAGAAATCCAGGTCAGTTCAGCTGGTTCTTTGCTCAGGGCCTCACAGGCCAGAATCAAGGTGTCACTTGGGCTAGACTGTAATCTAGAGACTCCTGGAAAGAATTGACTTCCAAACTCATTCCAGTTTCCATAATGTAGTTCCTTGTGGTTGTAGGACTGAGATTCCTAATTCCTTATTAGTGTTTCCTTGAGCTGTAAGGGCCACCCATTCCTTCTCACAACACCCTTCTCTGGTCATCCTCAAAGCAGCAATGACATTTAATAGAACTTTTCTTGTACTTCATAACTCTCTGACTTCCCCTTTTGCCTCCTTTATTTGCTTTTTAAAGGGCTCATATAATGAGATCGGGCCCACTGAATCATCTCTTTATCTTAAATTCAACTGACCGTAAAATTTCTTCACAGCGCAACTGTACCTAGATTAATGTTTGATTCAATAGCCAGGGGACAGGAATCTTGGGGGAGGAGGTCAGTAATCTTGTTACTACAGAACCAGATTAGAGTATTCTAGAGTGCTCTAGTATTCTAGTACTCTAACATGAAGTGACGACTAATCATGTACTTTGTGCTAAGTTTGAGGCCCAGTGCTAAGTATTAAGGATGAAAAACTTAACACTCAAGGATCTTCTTTACTGGTGAGATCTCTTATAAAGACACTTGGGCAGGGTCTTATAGAACCCTGAGGAGAGCCTCATAGTTCAGCTTCTCCGAGAAAATGCTAAGCAGTATCCTAATGGTTAGAAGTTAGGTAAAGAGGCTGGGCTTGGTGGCTCAACCTGTAATCCCAGCACTTTGGGAGGCCGAGGTGAGTGGATTGCCTGAGCCCACGGGTTCGAGACCCCACCTGGGCAACTTGGCAAGACCTCATATCAACAATAAATTTTTTAAAAATTAGTCAGATGTGGCAGCATGCGCCTGTAGTTCCAGCTGCTTGGAAGGCTGAGGCGGAAGGATCACCAGAGCCCAGCAGGTGGATGCTGGGTTGACCATGAGTATGCCACTGCACTCTAGCATGGGCGACAGGGTGAGACTCCAACTCAAAAAAAGAAAAAAAAAAAGTTAGGCAAAGAAAGGTTAACTTAGATAAAGGGGAGCAACTTGAGCAAAGGCCAGTGGTTATAACATAGCATGGTTTGTGGGCTCTATAAACTCTGGTATTTCTGGAACTTTAAAGTGGGAGGCCAGGAATAGCTGTAGAATGGGAAAGGCAAGAACTTTTTTTTCATTCTAAGGAGCATGGTCTTTTATTTTGTAGGTAAGGAAGAGCCAATAAAGAGTTTTAAGCAGGAGTGAGCCAATCATGATTGCATTTAAAACAAATTATTTGGAAATTACCTTGTGTAGACTTGATTAAAGAGAATTGGTCTAGACAGAGGAGCCATTTAGGAGGCTTTATAATAACTGAACAATATCAAAGACATGGTGGAGGAAAATGGGGAGTGGATGGAATGCTGGAGAGAAGGGGATTGGATTCAAGCAATGTTTGAATGGACAGAACTTAATCAGTTATTAATTTGGGACTAGAGGAAAGAGGGAATGAAATGAAGAGCCAAAAAAGTCAGATTTCTGGCTGGGCGCAGTGGCTCACACCTGTAATCTCAGCACTTTGGGACGCCAAGGTGGGAGGGTTGTTTGAACCCAGAAGTTGGAAACCATCCTAGGCAACATAGTGAGATTATATATATGTGCATGGTGATGCTTGCCTGTGAGGCTGAGTTGGGAGGATCTCTTGAACCCAGGAGGTTGAGGCTATGTCAAGCCATGATCATGCCATTGCCCTCTAGCCTGGGCAACAGAGTGAGACCTTGATTTGGGAAAAAAAGGTCAGATTTCTGACTTGAGCCACTTGGTGGATGATAGAACCATTGACTGAGAAGGGAATATAGCATGTCTGAGAGGAGCTCATGGGTTGTTTTGGATGAATTGATTTGATGAACCTATGGAGCTTGGTGAAAAGGGGCAACAGATTTTTGTGTTCATTCACTTTTGTTCCTCTATTACATCATTAAACATTCATTTACACTTCTTCCTGTAGACCCAGCAGTAGTTAGGTACTTAGAATATTAAGATGTAGGGCAAACAATCTGGGAGCTCACAGTTCACTGCACTGACAGATACCTAAGCCTACAAAAATAATATATAGGTGCCTGGTAATGGCAAAATATACAAGCTATTCTGAAAACAATGATAAGCACCTCACTCAGCAACAGGAGTGACTCAAGGGCTGAATCTCTAAAGACAAGTTAGAGCTGGACATGTGATGCACACCTATAGTCCCAACAATTTGAGAGGCTGAGGTGGGAGGATTGCTTGAGCCCAGGAGTTCAAGGCCAGCGTGGGCAACATAGTGAGACCTGGTCTATTAGGGGAGAAAAAAAAAAGATTAGGCACTATGGCTCACACCTGTAACCTCAGCACTTTGGGAGGCTGATGTAGGAGGACTGCTTGAGACCAAGGAGTTCAAGACCAGCCTAGGCAATATAGCAGCACCTCAACTCTACAAAAAAAAAGTTAATCAGGAGTGGTGGCATGTGCCTGTAGACCCAACCACTCAGGAGGCTGAGAAAGGAGGATTGCTTGAGCCCTGGAGTTCAAGGCTGTGGTGAGTCATGATCATGCCACTGTATTCCAGCCTGGGTGACAGAGTGAGACCATGACTCAAGAACAAAAAAAAAGACAAGTTAGGCAAGTATCCAGATGTAAACAGAGTTTTTTTTGTGTGTGTGTCTTTCTGAGACCACAGTGGTACCTGAAATATGAGGGAAGCAGTCAGTAATTCTCGTATTTACCTTTCTGTGGATGCTTTGCCAGTTTACAGTCAGGAAAAAATGGATCTCTTAGGTTCAGCAGTTGGTTTAGGTGGATTTGGGGGCAACTTCCTTGGTAATTTACTAAATTGTTTCTAAGGCTGCAGGATGAGCACCCCTGACCCTTAGTTTAAGTTTTCTGTGTTATAAATCCAGGACAAAGCAGACAGCTTCAGGCCCCAACACCTGAGTCTTCTTTCTGCATTGACTTTGTTTTATTATTTTTTTTCTGTTGTTTTTATCTTCTGTTAAGATTATTTTCTTTTTTTTCATTATGGTAAAGTGTGGGTATTCTGTGAGGCCATAGAATTTGGAAGGCCACGTAAAGGGATGTAGAAGCAGAGCAGGTAAATGTGTAGGTCATTTTAACCATTTAGTTTTTCTAACATGCTTTTCCCACTAACCTCTTTCAGTACCCAAATTCTCTAAGTAAAAAATAATGCCTTTCCACAAATGTTGCCATTATAACTGGTTACCCACATGCAATGGAATGAAGTTGAACCCCTATCTCAGACAATATACACACAAAATTTAATTTAAGAAGGCTTAGACCTAAATGTAAGAGGTAAAACTATGAAATTCTTAAAACATAGGTATGAATGTTTGTGACCTTGGGCTAAACAATGGTGTCTTGGTGTGATACCAAAAGCACAAGAAAAATAATAAACATATTGGACAAAATCATACCTTTCTGTGCTGCAAAAAAAAAAAGTAAAGACAATTCACAAAACAGGAAAAAAATTTGTAAATCATGTATTGATAAGGACTTGTATCCAGAATATTAAAAAACTTCTCTGATTCAATAATAAAAAGACTAACAATCCAATTTCAAAATGAGCAAAAGGTTTGAGTAGACATTTATTCAAGAATATATGTAAATATGAGCAGCCGTAAGCACGTGAAAAAATGCTCTACATCATTACTCATTAGGAAAGTGCAAATCAAGGTCACAATGGGATACCATTCACAACCACTAGGATGACTGCAAGCAAATGTATCCCAGCAAATCCCTCTCCTGGGTAGATATTTACATTTACACAAAAATACACACACATATGTTCATAACAGCATTTATTCATTATAACTAAAAAGTGGAAACAACCCAAATGTCCATTAACTGATAGTGGATAAACAAAATGTGGTATATTCATATGTTAGAGTATTATTCAACCACAAAAAGAAATGAAATACTGACACATATTTCAACATGGGTGTACCTTGAAAGTATTACGCTATGCGAAGGAAACTAGGCACAAAAGATCCCATATTATATGATTGCATTTATATAAGTGTCCCAAATAGGCAAATCTATAGAGACAGAAAGTAAATTAGTGGTTGCCTGGGGGCATGAGTGAGGAAAGACTGCTAAGTGGTATGGGGTGTGTGTGTGTGTGTGTGTGGTAATGATAATGTTTTGGGATTAGTGTCGGTAGTTGTACAACCTTGTGTGTATACTAAAAAACCATTGAATCATACCATTTTAATAGGTAGATTTTGTAGTATGTGAGTTAAATGTTGATAAAATATTTTTTAAAATTCCTTTACATTAGGCTGTTTTTTCATTTTTAAAAATATATGGGGAGCAGGGAATGTTTTATTATTATGTAAGGGTGACTCAGATGTCTGACCATTTTTAGTGGACAACTAGCTGGAAGCAAACTCTGAGTTTTGCTAGGCCTGTTAAGGAAACACCATGATCGAGCATGAGGGAAGGCACACTAGACAGGGAGAGCACCCTGAGGGAGCATGGGTATTCAGGAGGGAACCCAAAAGTGCTGACATCTGAGGAAGTGAGAAGAGGCCCTCCTTATGAAGAAAGATGTAGAATTAAGGTATGTTTCGGCTGGGCGTGATGGCTCAAGCCTGTAATCCCAGCACTTTGGGAGGCCGAGGTGAGAGGAGCCCAGGGGTTCGAGACCAGCCTGGGCAACTTGGTGAGACCTCATCTCTACAATAAATAAAAAAATTAGCCAGGCATGATAGCACACACCTGTAGTTTCAGCTACTTGGAAGGCTGAGGCAGAAGGACCATCTGAACCCAGTGGGTCGACGCTGAGGTGGCTGTGAGTGTGCCACTGCATTCCAACCTGGACAACAGAATAAGAATCCAACTCAAAAACCAAAAAAAAAAGTTGTTTCATAACTAAAATAATAATACTGTGTTTAATAACCTTGCGATGCCTAGCTTTGTCTGAGATTATGTCTTCTGTTACATCCCCAAGTTCCAATGAAATACTTGTTAGGTTCAGTTAAACTCAGTTATTGAACATGTATATATGCAAAACACACTGTGCTAGGCACTGGATTATAAAGATGTCTAACATGCACTGCCTTTGTGATGCTTTTGTAGTCTTATGATAAGAAAAATGGAAAAAAGATGATATAAGGTGAAATAAGTAGGTAAAAACAGAAGTAATAAAGCTGGTTTTCCTGTCAGATGAGTAAGAGACAAATGAAGGCAACATCTGGTATATAGTACATACAAAATGGACCATAGGTTTAAGAAATTTCCATTCACCTAACGTTGGGTAAGGTATTTGAACTTTTATCAATGCAGAATGTAGGGAAAGGTGCAGGGACTCTTCTGGTTTATAGCAAGCTATCAAGGAGAAACAATATGGGCATAACTTGATTAGGAAATGGTAGAGGAGGCTACTTCAGCCAGTTAGTTGGATAAATATATATTAATACCATTATTTGTGTCAAACATGGTTCTGGTTAGTAAGAGAAGTCCTTTTTCTTTGGAAGAAAGGCCAGGTTCAGAAAAGTAACAAACTGAAAAGCCTGCTTTGTTTTGCCTTGATAAAAGCAGAAGTAGAAAGGGACAGCCTTGATATCCATGTGTGGCCTTCACTGTATCAGGAACAGACAGTTACATGGATTGGCCAGGAATGTAGGCTTGTAAGTAGTCCAGAGAGATTGTTCCTTCAAGAAATGATGTGAAAAAAAATAGCTAAGTGATAAGTAAAATAAATATAAAGTTCTGGCATTCTAATAAGTTGGAGACACTTAAGAACTTGATAGAGAAGTAATGAATTTTATATTCAATAAAAGATCTTCAATAATTTTTTAAAATCTTTTTCACTTTTATAGCGGACATCAATTTGGATATATCAAAGCCTCTGAAAGCAAACCTGAGTTTTACCAAACTGGATCAGATAAATCATTTTTTAAAGAAGATAAAAAATTCACACGGCTTTGCACATAGCGGAGAGACGTCAGCCCAGTCAGACACCACAGTGAATAAAGATGAGCTTCCAGTCTCCAAATGTTACCGTGGAAAGTTTTCTAAACCTAAAGTTCCTAGTGATGGAGTACAAAAGATGTCAGTTCAAGGAAACATGTGGAGAGCTGTTTCCTGCTTTCAAAGAATTTCTGTCCAAACTACCCAGATTGTCATCTCCATGGAAACTGTTCCGCATCCTAGTAAACCATGCCTGTTAGCATCTCTATCAAACCTCAGCGGAAGCCTTAGTGTCAAAGCAACACAGAAAGTACCTGGTAAGTCACAGGGGTGGAGGAGAAAGAGGAAGCAACATGACTTGTTAACATCGAAAATTCATCCTTTTGAAGATTTACATTACGTAGAAGTTAAAAATTTTAAAGGCCATTAGTGAGGGGGACATTTCTGTTTTGTGACCTTATTTTAGAGATAATTTTAGAACAAATCCTTTGAGCCTAGGTATTTTAATGTTTAAAGTGGACTGTTCCTATTCACTCTTTGAGGCATGCTCCTACAGATGTCTTTAAAACTATTAATTCTGGCTGGGCACAGTGGCTCACACCTGTACTCCCAAAATTTGGGAGGCTAAAGTAGGAAGATCTCTTGAGGCTAGGAGTTCAAGACCAGCCTGGGCAACAAAGCAAGACCTTGTCTCTACAAAAAATTAGAAAATTTGCTGAGCATGGTGGTGCATGCCTGTAGTCCCAGCTACTCAGGAGGCTGAGACAGAAGGATTGCCTGAGATCAGGAGGTCAAAGCTGCAGTAAGCCATGATCCATGCCACTGCACTCCAGTTTGAGTGACAGAGGGAGACCCCCAATCAGAACCCCCCCCAAGTAATTCCTAAATTTCTTTTTGCCTAGAATAGCTCTAGTAGAACAACTGAATATCAAGCTTTGTGAACCATTGGAATAGTGCTTCTCAAGGAGTGATCTCAGGGTCAGCAGCAGCAATGTCACCTGGGAACTTGTTAGAAATGCAAATTCTCAGACCCCACCCCTGACCTACTGAATCAGAAACTCTGGGCATGGAACCTAGCAATCTGCTTCAGTGTGCCTTACAGGTGATTCTGATGCACTGTATTAAATAACTGGTAACAATTTATTTAAAAAATAAAAATTGCTGTGTGGCAGATATGCACACAAAGTGTAGAAACTAGCATTCAACTTTGCAAGAATGTCATTTTATCAGGCAGCAACACCTGGCAAGGAAAGGCCTAGCCTAGGAAAGAGAGAAATGGACCCTGCGAATTGAACGTCTTTGATGGGTAGAGAGGTGAGAAATTAACTGGCAGTGACATCTACATTTTCCTCTTCTGTAACCTGTAACCATGACTAAGTTATGTGCTTCTTTACACTGAATCAAAAAGGGTAGGCAAAAGGAATGTGAGGACAGGAAGAGAGGAAAAAAAACAAGACACAGGTGGAAAATAACAGTTTTCAATCACAGAATCTTTGCTACTGTAAAGATTCAGGGCACAGTGCCAGAAATGTTGCTCTGACAGTGAAAGTAGCAAAAGAGAACCATCTTTTTTTCCCACTTTAATTTGTGGGGGAAAGTTGGTGCTCGGGGGTAGTGCAGGAGATAAAGTAAATCCTTGAACTACATGCAACTTAGTTACTTACAAAAAATAATTAAGTGGCAGCTGCAGACTAACTGTAACTTACTTCTATATAGCCAGTTTGGACATGGTAGTTTAAGAGATAAAGAAGTTTTATAGTTGATAAGTATGAATTTTCGGCCAAAACATAGATGATTTATGTCTTTCTCACCAGAAATATTTGTGGCCAAGCCAGCTAAGAGCTCTGTTTTTGGTTGGTTTTTTGTTTTTTGGTTTTTTTTAATTGTCTTAAAAGTTAGAAATGAAAAATGTAAGGTTCATGGGACATGAAAGACTATGAAACACTGGAGGCTAGAGTGTCTGATTTATTCACAAATAAATTGCAACCCAGACAACACTGGATCTGTTCCCATGCCTTTCCAGTGGTACCTTAATCATAGCAGAGGAAAGTTAGGACTCAAAAGAGAGTGGAAGAATTTAAACATACTGTACTCACTTTTAGAACCTTTTATTTTTTCATCCTCATTGCTTTGTTTAATTAATTTACTACTCATATTTTATCCACAAGTTAGTAGACTCATTCTGTTTTTGTAACTTTTTAACCCCTTTATACCAGAAAAACTACATACTCCTACTCTTTTTACAATTATGCTCTTAAATTTAGTTAAACATGTAAATAGAAACTATAGTTCTGACTAAGACATATTTCATGCAACTCTAATGTGTAATGTCTAGCAAACTTTCTAAAATAGTTATTCGTGTCAAATCAAACAGAAATTGAGGTTAGCCATTAATAAAAACAGTTTTGTTATAAGACCAGAATGAACACCAAAATCTTTTTTTCTACAGTTTTGCTTTATGTAACAACATGCTCAAGCAGTTTAAGGTCAGCAAAATAATAATAAATTATAACTAAGTGAAATAAGATTGTGTTAAGTTATAGTTATTGCTAAAGACTGATTTCTGAAAAATTATGATTGAGATAGTACTACATTTTCTCACAAAATTAATTTTAACTATTTTAAAAATAAAATTTAATTTAATCTTTGGACATTAAATTCATTGTGTAGTTGAATATCTTGAAAATTTATGCTTCACAATTTGAATAAAATATATACAAACATATATTGAAACTATGGTCTTGATAAGTGGTAAAAAGTATTCACCATCAAAAACACACACACACACACACACACACACACACACAAATCTCCTACCAGTAGTGGTATTTCTTTTTGTAGTTTTCAAGTGATATTATTCCACATTCAACCAAAGTTTTTTATACTGTAGTATATCTTTGAGTTCAATGGAGTTAATGTCAGATTTTTATAGTTTGAATCCAATACAGAAATACTTAACTGTGTCTTTGATTTTACAGTTTATATAACTATTGTGACCATCTGCAGCAGCTGCACTTTTCAAATTATTTGCTGAACCAAATTGAGCACAGTGACAAAAGTAGTCATCTCAGATGTACTATTAAACAGAGAAAGAAAAAGGAACATTGCTTTGGTACAGTATAGCCATCTGCTGTACAGATGTTATTGTATAGAATGACTTAAGATAAAATAATTGTAGAAAATTTTCATTAAAACCTCAACAATTTGCACTTGTTTATGCGAATCTGCATAACTCCTCAATGAGACAACACACTTGGGGTTTCTTTGGTTCTCACTCACTTTCTCTTTGATCCTTTTTGATGTGCTGACTTTAATAAACACAGTCAAAAACACTGTGCAAAAACATCATGGAAAAAACTACAAAGGAACAATTATAGCAACAGAAACTACTCTAATCCCTAACTTACGCAAGCTATTTTTAGTGAAATATTTTTTAACACTCTTTATGTGACAATGTTATATAAACAGGGTAAAACGGTCCTTTCCAGATGAGTTTTAATTTAGGAGCTGAAATAGATTTGTAATGCTAAAGGAATCTTATGTGCTAAGTAATATTTAGAGAAACACCATTGGGAGTGTGTTTTAGGCATGTCTCCTCATTTGTCAGAGTTATAAAAAATATTTCAGTTCACCTAATGATTATATTTTTTATCATCTAATCTGTCAGAAGCTTATGGGAAGTGTATGGGAAAGGGAATAATAAAAGAGTAAAAGGGGACAGTTAATATTCTACTCATTGTCAATACATTTTTAAAATCTTAAAGCCTTCATATTTATTTACTGATTTTTAAAACTAAATACTTAAAATTACTCACTGAAGTAGTTAAAGGAATTTCTGTTTTTATCATTTGGAATAGAATGAAATGGCTAGATATTTTCTACTTCACAAAAAAATAAAATCCACCAGTTTTTCTTAGCCTCCTGTACTATTCTGTGACCCTAAACTATGAGAGTTTCAAGGGATTTGATTTTTTTTTAATTCTACTCTGCAGATGCTGCCGTAACAATGACTTATAATAACTTAACTTATATTTCTGTTAGAATACTTATGTTCTCCCATGTGTCTTTGGTAAAATGGCCCTACAGTTCTGATTTCAGTAGACATAATGCTTGTATTTTTAAAGTTGGTATATAACAGAAAATCCTATGATTATATTATCAATAACAAAATAATTTATTTAGAAATTATATCTTATACACTGAAATATTTTAGGGCAGATAATATGTTTTTTGCTATTCATAAAAACCAACCCATTCTATAATTTGTTCTTTTAAAAAAAGATCCCTTCCTCTTACATATACATACAGCACAATCCTTTTTGCCATTTGAAGTATGTAGTTTTGGGGAAACCATAAGTATGTAGCTATAAATTCTGAATGGGCAGTGTAGCACTTTCCACAGGCAGGGTGGGGAGTGAGCTGCAGACTTTAGCTCCCCTTGTCAGAGTAAATTATGGCTCTATTAGGGCGGCACTCCTTAGATTTCAGCAAACAACAGTGCACAACTCAGAGCTGTGAAATTGCTGTATTTTAGACTGCCTTGCTCTTTCTGAGGAGCACTGAGATTGGCAACCTCCACGTGTGGAGGTAAGGAAAAGGAAAATAGGATGTGAACAAGTTAGATGGCACCAAGGTTTGGAGAAAGAGCCTAAATGAGGCCTTCTTGGCTGGCATTTTCATAGGAATTGGGAAGAAGTTGGAAGGCTGTCCATGGGGACTTATGGGACTTTTTACCCAGGCAGAAAACAATGAGTCGAACTCCTAGTCAAAGAGCTGTGGTTTAAATAACTTTCACTACCCCAGCCTGTGACATCCAGATGTACTTATCTTTGTGAATAAACAAAAGTAGAGAGAAAGAAAGCATAGCCACATTATTTTTCACATACCCAAAATGCCTCTTCTCATATTCACCAATTCAGGACCAATAAAATGTAAAGAACAAAGTTTTTTTCCATGTATTGAAAAGTGAAACCAGGACATTAATTAATACAAAATGAAGCTCCAGCTTTTCATTTCAAAATTAACTGGATCTCCAACGAAAATCTCATAGGGCATTGCCGTAACCTTTGAATGCTGAAGAGATACAAGTTAGCCTAAGGGGAAATAAAACATTAAATTAGATTTGACTACCTAAAATAATACATTGCAATAACAAGCCATTCACAACACCCCAAAGACTTCTGTTACTTTTAGAAAGAAATAGCATCTCTTTCCAATGTCTGAACAATAGGAAATGAATTCTTTGACAGTAAAAACCAGAAGACAAACTTAACTTTTAAACAGCCACTGAGGATTGAAGTGGAAGTACAGCTTGTAGACAGCTATACAAATCACTAACAAACCTTCATGAATATTGGGTGTGGGCATCAGAGTGCTGTCATTTTTGACACCATGTCCCAAGTAGCTTAAACCCAACACTCAAGGAAAGGTGGAGACCTCATTGGGTCTGTAACATCTGGGATTTTATTTGTCATTTTGGCATACCCTGCAAGCGCAAAAGAAAGAGTAAAAGGGGATTATCTTGACAATGAAATGAGTTACTGAATCTTGTGATAATGAAAAGCAGAAGAATTCTAATACCTTTCTATAGTCCCTGAGGTAGAGGTGCGTTTATAGTTTTGCAGAAGTAAAATGTAGGCGGGAAGAACAGATGGCCTGGAGTTCGTGAAACGAGACACCCCCTCATCCCAGGACTGAGTACCACTATTAATCCTGGTCAGATTCCCTCCTATTACTTTATAACAAGGTTCAAAGTTGCTACTGATGAACTGGCATGTACCTCTTTTTTACCCTTAAATTACCTGTAGATTACTGATTTTTCCAACAGTGATATATTTCTGTATATAGTTCTGGTGAACTATTGAGGCATTCAAAAAAAAGTAGAACAGGGATTTCTAAAAATTGAACAGGAAATAAATAGAACAAATAAAATTATCTTAACTTAAAAAAAAAATAATGCCCCATATTCCCTTGTGTGGTGAGAAATAGAAATCATAAATGTATGAGATACTGTAATTCTCCTGTCCTCCTCTTAGAAATCATATGTAGTGGAGAAGAAATCTCAGCATACAAGTTTTATTCTCCTGGCTGTAATTGCTATATTTTATAATCAGATAGACTTCTGAGCAAAAATAAACACTATTAATACCACTACCTTAGAAGATATCTTTTCCACATCCTCAACAAAGTGATTAAAAAGTATAAATGTTTGACTTTAAAAAAAAATTATTAGTAGATATATACTGCTCAGTCATGCTTACGTAGTCATTTATTCTTTTGTCTAACCAAATTCTGTAAATGTAGTATTCTGCATCTTTTCTTTGGGGCTATATAGATACATTGTCCTGTGATAAGAAGCTTATGCATTTCTTAAAATGTTTTTCATATACATTTTTTTGTTTGAATGCAGGGTGGTTATTCTGTTTTTGGATTCCAACAAGAAATCTTTACAATACATAGATAGTAACTTCAGAGATATAAAGGATAATCACTGGGCTGCAATTCTAATATATTAATTTCAAGGCTGCATAAAAAATAAATATTATCTAATAAGCAACAAACTTAGGATATCAGAGCGATCTCATGTGCTGTGTTGCAGTGGACATGATGTACCTGCCCAGCCTTTCGTAGAGGGAGATGAGCTCATTGCAGAGAGATAACCATCTCTGACTTTTTCTTCTGATTCATCACTGACCTGAACTCCATTTGAACCTTGTTAGACAAAAAACAAGCAGAATTCCTGGCCCAAACTATAAAATATAATTAAGCCCTTTTGAAATGATGTGTAAAAGAACATTGCTGTACCCCCACTTATAACCACTACCACCACCACAACCAATAAAGTTAAATCAAGTACTGCCTGTAATGGATTAAAATAATAAATGTTCCTGGATTTCAGTGTTTGAAGTACTTGAAGAAAACAGGCTCCCAGCAGCCCGGGTAGCTGAATGCAAGAGAGACATTTATTAATGACGAGTTCAAGGATTTGGCCTGTTTAAGATCATTACTTTCTGTTTACCGTGTGTTACACATCTCTTGTATTTTTACACAGCCCACATGCAATAATGAAAAGCTTTCTTTCCCCAACAAAAGAATTGTTAATTGTGTAAATATGGCTCTCTTGGGGAATATGAAGTCTTCATAAGACTCTGCTCCCTTCTAATGAGAAATCCAGCATAGTCATTATAGTCTTCCATGTAAATCCACCTTCAAATCTTGTCTCTAGCTAAATGATTCTATATCTTGCTATCAGTTTTAGTTACCAAATTCCAAACTTAATCTAGAATTTTCTGGAAAACTGCCCTCAGAACATATGACGGCAGACCCCCCCAAAAAAAAACAAAATTTATTTAGAAAAAAATTATGTATCCTTACGTGCTTAACCTTCAATCACCTTCAAAGTACTCTCCCTTTAATGCAATACACCTATCAAGATACTTTTTCCACTGCTCAAAACAGTTTTTGAAGTCACTAATTTTGATGCCTTTTAGTGCTTCTGCTGGTTTTTGTTTCATCTCTTTCACATAAGCAAAACATTTCCCTTTGAGGACTTTATTCTTCTGGGAAACAAAAAAAAAGTCACTTGAGGTGATAGCAGGTGAATAGGGAGGATGGGGCAAAGGGGTCATGCTATTTTGGTCAAAAACTGCTGAACACTCAGCATGGTGTGGGCAGGTACATTTTCATCGTGGAAGAACCAGTTACCTGTTTGCCACATCTCGGGATGTTTCTTCTGCAAATCGTGACTCAACCTTCCCAAAACTTCCAGATAAAAACTTTGGTTTATCCTTTGATCTGGAGGAACAGATTCTGAGTGTACTACAAGGGACCTACCCTCCAAAAGATAATTTCATTTTGGGGGGGATCTTCCCTCATATATTGAAGAATCGTGTCCCATCACATTGGACCTTGTGTGTCCTATGCACTCTAGAAAACAAATCAGTGTTTTTTATTTTGTCTGGTTTGTATGATACAGAGCAATTTCTCCAGATTTAGGTACATTTAGAAGAAAATAACTGATACAAATTTCATATATACACATATTCAAATAGTGTGTTTCCTGGAAAAGAGAAAAGGGGGCTCTTGAGACAACAAAAATGTTGTCACTTAACATGAAGATATCTCACTGTGCAAAATGTTGTTGTTGAAGACAGTTTCTAGCCCTTTTGAGTTGGAGTCTCACTCTGTCGACCAGGCTGGAGTGCAGTGGCACACTCACGGCCACCCCAGCGTCGATCTGCTGGGCTCCAGCGATCCTTCTACCTCAGCCTTCCAGAACTACAGATGCACACTATCTATCATGGCTGGCTAATTTCTTTTTAATTGTTGTAGAGATGAGGTCTCACCAAGCTGGTCTTGAACCCGCGGGCTCAGGCAATCCACTTGCCTCAGCCACCCAAAGTGCTAGGATTACAGGTTGAGCCACCGAGCCCGGCCAGGCCCTTTTTCTTAATAGCTTCTCCTTTGCATTCTAATAACAGCCCCTATTAGGCTAGTACTAGATGAATTATTATACCCCAGTTCATCAACTATGGAAAAAGAAAAGTTTAGAAGTAAATATTTATCCCCAACTCTACTGAATTTGTGACAGCATTTAGTTTTGCCTGTGGTCACAGCAAATTGCCCTCTTGTCCAGATAAGTCGTATAAACCAGTAGGCTATTTGCTAGGAAAGTTTCTGACAAAGCAACTTTTGTTAGTGATGAGTACCTAAAGACATGTCTTAGATGTTCTTTTACTCTGGTTAGTCCTCTGGAGCCGTTGGATGTGTTGGCAAAATATACTAAGTCCATGCAAGAGAGCTGGAGACAAGAAAAAGCAAATATTTACAACCCAGTTACCAATTGGAAAAATGAAATTACTAAGAACTAAGTAATAGGAGTCGTTTTTATAAAGCAACATGGTACTGAAAGGAGGCAGACAGAATCTATATGCCAACCCTGCTACTTACTAGCCAGTTGTGGCAAAAGTTATTCCACAGTAACTATGAAGGCAAATAAAGGCAAAAATATTTACTTTACAGAGCTTTGAGAGGATTAAGTGACATAACATATGCAGAGTACCCCAAATATTGCTTGGTACTAATTAAGTGCTCAGTATATTGTAGTCATTTTATATCTTCCTTCTCTCCCTCCCTCCCTCTCTCCCAGTCATACCAATGAATGCTGAAGTCATAGATCATTAAGTTTTAGAGCTGAAAATTACCTTAAAGGTCATCCTCTTCATTTGTCAATAACCCTTTTTATCTTTTTCCCTCGTGGGCCTCATGATCCAAATACATTGCATTTAAGATTAGATTGCTCACTATACCGACTTAATACCATTGTAACCCAAACCAAAAACTTTACTACACCTTCACAACCCTGTCTCAGGTAAATTCATGATTTCTTTTAGGCTCTGTGAAATACTAAAAATAACCTATGGACCACTATTTCTATGTGGGGCTCACGAAGTGTCAAGGAACCCTGGGTTGAAGCCCACCTTATTGAGTGAAGAGTGGGAGGGTTAAGCAGTTAGCCCAGAGATACTATAAGGTAGATTGAAGACTGGAACACATGTCTCCTGGCTTCTGGCCTTCAAAACCTAGATTATGTAGATCCAGATCAGTTTCTAAGCCACTGCCATAAATTACCTAGCAAGTCATGTTGCTTTCAACATTATTTGAGTACATTTATACCAATGTTTTTTATCTATGTGGCTTGCTTTTAAAAAAATTGATTCAGCAGCAGTTTCCTCATGTAATTCAACTAATCAGCTACTGTATTCATCTCAGAAACTTGCCAAGTATATATTTGCTGTTATTCTTTCCTCTGTAAGAAGGTTGTCATGTGCTTTCCAGTATGCAGTCAGATTTGCCAGTCTGCTTTTTTTAAAACATAACCACATGATCCAATCAAGTTTTATTTTTCTAATAAACTGACACAACTGTAAAAACAGTGAGCACGGTGGCAGATTGGAGGGGAAGAAAGAGGCAAAGCATATCCTCCATCACACTTTGGTATTTTTAGTTTTCGTTTTTCCAGGATCCTAGAGTTTTAAAGCATTTCATAAAAAATACCTTTCCCAGACAATGGCCATGTGTGAGTAGCCAACTCAGTAACATTTCATCTTTCATGAGAAATTCTGTCTTTCTTTAGTGAAAGAAGAGATTCCTCTTCCAGCTACTTATTATTTTTCCATTTTCTTACATCCAAAGAAGTAGTTTGGATTAGACCAGGGGTCCCAGCTTTTACTTACCAGTGAGGACTGGGTGAGAGTCCTTGGAGACTGGAAATCTTGCCTGTGAGAAGTCGTCAGTTGCTTTGAGAAGGATACACCCATTTGGGCTGTCATGTGGTAACTAACTTTTAAGTTAAATTGTTGGGGAGCACTGACCTCCCTTATGGCTTAGACATCAGTGTGCATATAGTTCTCTGACTGTTTTGTTATGTGTTTTCCTTGTATCATTTCATACTTTTAGTTCACTATATTAATAGGTTTTATATGTATATATGTACATACTTATTACAGAATTGACTATAGCTAAATAGGATCTGATTAGCTTACATATTCTGATCAAAGAGGGGAAACATTTTTTTCATGGTTAGAACACACAAGTGCCACTTTTATATGCTTTAACGTGATTAGTTAAAGAAACTAGAAGTGAAGGATTTTTATCTCTTGAGGGATTGGTTATGTCTTTATGGACCACACTTACAAATGTTTTTGTTTCCTTTTCACATTATGAGGTATCTTGATGCTTCACTGTTATGCAAATCAGCTTCTAGATTTATCTAACACATGCTTGCTGATTTTCTAGTAGCCTTAGATTACTTCCAGCTGGATAAAAAATTACCTGGATATGCTTTGCTAGCACATGTCATCATGGAGTACTCTTTCTAATGATATACGGAAGCTTGATTTAGATTGCATTTTGCTTAGTCAGCATGTAGAAAGCTAGAGCATTACTAAGGGTCCAGTAGATACAGACAATATAGGGCTGGCAGTGTTTTGTAAACATTTTCCAAAACAAGTGGTTTGCATTTATTAGTCTTCTGGAGGAGCGTTCTGAAGGTCATGAAACTATTTGTTCCTTTAACTAAATTTTTAAACTTAGTGAAAATATGTCAGTATGCAAACAAAGCAAAATTAGTTCTGTTTATTATACCAGTTGTTTCTGAAATTACTTTTCAGTGTTGCTACACCTCATTTAGTTTAATTAAATATCTTCCATTAGTTTGCTAAAACTGAAATTTAAAAGATAAACAGATTTTTGAAAGAGGTTAATAGAAAAATGCAATAAAAAGGCATTTTGTTGACGAAAAGAAGGTAAGGGCAAAATTTATACCATATACTTAGTCAAAATGGCCTAATCACACAATCACTAAATACCGAATGGGAACCAGAGTTGGATCCTGAAACAGAAAAAGGACATGAGAAGAGAAACTGATAAGATTAAAAGAAGGTCTATAAATTAGTTGTATTGTATCGCTGTTAATAACTGGTTTTTGAGAATCATAGTCTGGTTTTATGTAAATTGTTAACATTGAGGAAAGCTAGTTGAAGGATACAACTTTGCTGAAAGCCTGAAATTATTTCAGAATTCAAAGTTAAAAAAAAAAAAATGACCTGATTCAGCAGCTGAGTAAGTAACTTTGAAGTATATTTCTTTACATTTTTTTCTTTCTTTTCTTCCCTCCTTATTTTTGGAAATGTTGGGAAAAAAATAAAAGTACAGAAAATCTAAGGAGTAACATATCAAATGCCTTTGTACTCACTAGCTAAAACAAATAGAAACATTTTGTCATATTTGCTATAAACACACACACAAAGAACTTTACAACATTATTTAGCCTTTCCCACTGCTCCATTGCTAAGAAGATGACTCTTTATAATTTTTACCTGTAGGCATTTTATTCACCAGGAAGAAGAATAACAATGCTTTAACTCATTTTTCATTGCCATTTATGCCAGATTTTGAGTATATAAGTATCCAATTTACATGAACTCTGAATATTCTCTGTGGCCCTGGGTTTATGTATGTGGTGACAAACAAAATAAGATTCATTTTATCCCAAGGAAGATATTTAGTATATTTCTTGATGAAAAAAAAAGAAAAAGAAAGGGATGACGTCCCATAGGCTAACTTCTCAGAGTCAAAGAAAGGGGAAAGGAAAATTAATAACTCTGTCATGAGTCCCAGGGATTATTTTCATATTTTGTGGCAAAAGTATGATTTTGGCTTACCCTCTATAAGTGGTCCTTTGTGAATTCATCACCACTCTTTGCTGTTATTAAGTGGTCATAGCAATGTCTTAATGCCGGTAATTGATACCAAAATTAAAACCATCTAACAGGTTTTTCCTTTATTATGTTGTAGCTTTTTTTTTTTTTTTTTTGAATGTACCAGGAAATTTTCAAAAGAAACTAAGACCGTGTTTTAAACGTAAAAGCTAATACTTGTGGGTGAACCTTTCTGTGGCGCCACAAATAACTGGGTTTCCTCATTGAGGAGCAGAGTCACAACAGATTGGTGTATGTAGTATATGTAGTGGACAAGGAAGACAGGTGGAGTTGAGTCAAATTAGTTGTGTAGGTCTCAAAATTGAACTATACCTAATTCCCTTGTATGTATACAGCAAAAAAGAAAAAGGGGTAAAGGGGACCGGGCAGGACACTTATATCTACAGATCATATATTTTCTTAATACTTACTGACAATGCCTGTTCTTGTGTCCTCATTGTAAACATTAGCATCTTCTTAAATTCTCAGTGTCACTTGTGTTTAAACAAGCTCATAGTCAATACTGGTAGGCCTGAGATACAGGCAAATGCAAACTATAAAGGGGTTAGAAAACCTAAGAGTTCATTGAGGGGTAGGTTTTAGTGGAAAAGAATAAACGACAGGAAGGAAAAAAAGAATAGCACATAAAGTGAATAAAAAGAAAGCAAAAAATTATTAGGGTTTGCGTCATACCAGAGAAGTATTAATATCCTACAGTTCATGTGCTTAAGAGGGTCAATATTAGAAATATCGTGGGATGTCTTCCCCCACCCTGTACTTACTGAGGTCTTTATTATTATGGATATTCTGTCAAAAGGACAAAAATGACCTTTAAACCCATGAGAGTAAAGAAGTTCACTGAAATAAGAGATTAGGGGAGAATAGAAGACTGAAAATTCCTCTTCAAAATCCCATTGGTTAGAAGACATCAGTTGGGACACTTAGGGTTGCAAGTGGCAGAAAATTCAACCTAAACTGGTTTAAGCAGTTGTCATATAGGTGTAAAGCTCCAACCAGTGTTGTCCTTAGGCATAGTGGAATCTATCAGATTTCTTCCTTCTGTATTACACAGCTTCAGCCTCAGGCTCCACGTGGTAGCTGCCAGCAGCTCCAGGTCCTTCATTTTCTTAACTTCAAGACCAGGGAGCAAGAGGAAGGGTCACCTTCCCAAAAGTATTATTATATCTTATTGGTTTGCGTTGGATCTCATGCTCATCCCTGAACCAAATCAAACTCCACAGAATAGCAGACATGAAGTTCACTAAAGTGTGACAAGTTCTCTGTCCTGCTAGTCTACTTTCTGGAAAACTAGTCATTGGATTCTGCTATCACCATACTATGGCTCTAGCTGGGTCAGTGCCTGCCTCAGTTGCAAGGTCTCCGTATCAGGCACATTGTGCCTTCACTCGTCTTCTTAGTACTCACTTGAGTCTGGCCCACTTTCTTTCTTGTTCCAGGCTCCTAGATGATTGCCTGGTCACCGGCTTCCTAATTCTATGCCATTTTTCTAAAGTTTTCATTTCTACCTTTATCTTTGCTCTCTTGAGTATTCTAGCTATCCCATTCTCTCTCCTCAAGCAAAAAAGAATAGAACTGTTGTGAGAGTAGGGAAGTGTTTATGTGTTTAACAGGGTACGTAGTGACAGAAAATCTGTCAACTTTTCTATATTTGTTTTTGTATAATTCAAATCCAGAATTTTTTTCATTCTTTTCTAATTCCAGTCAATAAATACTTGTAATTGTGTGACTTTTGGGTGTGAGAAAAGCCTGCCATCAACACTACTTAAGTTCTTCTTTGAAAAGATGTAGGCACTCTCTGAGTAATATACATAAAGTATAATGATACAAATTTTGACATTTCAGTACTAGTTTTTTAGGCAAAACCTCAGAAACTAATTTAGTACATCAGTATTTTAAAGTAGTTCCTACATACTAGAAATACCCAGTAAGATCCAAATTCTGTATGTATTGTGTTATTTCTACAAATTGAATGTTTTATTATATGCCTACAAATATTTGTGTATAAATGAAAGCTGCTATAGAAAGAGAAAGGTAACCTCATTCATTTGTATGCTTCAGACAAAAATGTTATCCAGCCCATTCTCACAGACTTCCAGAGATAAATGTCAAGCCCTTTCTGTCTTCTCTTTATTAGATGATTACCGTCCCCTACCTCATCTTGTCAAACAGAAGCCATGTAAATAAAAAAATAAAAATAAAAAAGATGATTACCTTTTCTTTTATAAAGTTGTCCTTTATACCTATCTTCAGTTGTTTTTCTTTAATTTTGACCATTCCAAGTAATGTTTTAGGGTGAATTAGAAACAAATTCATCAAAAAGAGGTACTCAACAAGTTTCTCACAGCCATAGAAAGGAGTTAAAAATAAGGAAAGGGAAAAGGCTAGAAACCATCCTCTGGTGTAGGATTTGAATGAGAGATATCAATATGAATTTATGGTTTTTAACACATTTACTAATGGATAGCTAGAGCTCTGTCTGCTGAAAGGGCCTAGAAGCAGTATCACCCCAGGAGCAATGAACATATCAGCCACACCCAGATTTTGTTTTCTAGATATCATTCTTCAACAAAAGAAACCAAGGCTTCTTGGTGAAATGGATGATGCCAGAGATGGGATGGGAAAAATAGAAGATAAGCCTGAAAAATCTGTGGTTAGAAAATAAAGAGATAAAAAGTGATGGGGATATATTGAATGAACGCAAGAACCAACCTAAAGGGGCTCCCAATGGCCAAAGTCGACTCAGTTTATACAACAATGTAAATAATGATAGTATTGGATTATAATAAAATGAATATTCGTGAATCTGTACAGCTATAAATAAATAATTGGACAGTAAATGGGGTAGAAGGGACAGCTCTAGTGTGCTGCCAAAGTGAGCACGAGACAGGACAGCTCTAAATAAGGGAAACAGGAAACTGCCATATCACATACCACAGGAAATCACTGCAGGCGAGAACCTCTGGTAGATGCCGACATTAGTGGGCGAAAGTTTGATGAAAAAGAGGATATTTGCGTAATCTCCAAGAATCTCCCCACAAGATATTTACTGTTTACAAAGGGGAAAATGATAACTTTACAGTGGTAAAATCTGGTGGACACTACTTTAGCCACTACTTTTATACATTATAAGTAATAAAACATCAGTATCACATACCCAATAGATGCACTAAGGGTGTCACTTCCATAGTTTTTCAACCAAAAATACGTAACCTCATTCTAATCATAAGAAAGCATCAGGTAAATGCAAATTGACAGACCCTTTGCAGAATAATTGTCCTGGACTATTCAAAAGTATCAAGGACATGAAAGACAAAGTTAGGGGATCTGTTACAGATTTTAAAAGACTAAGAAGACTTGACTAAATTCAATAGGGATCCTAGGTTCAATCCTGAACCAGAAGAAGGAAATTAGTGGGGAAAATAGCAAAATTTAAATAAGATATGTAGATTACTTAATTGTATTATATTTATATGAGTTTCCTGATTTCAGTATTTGTACTATAGTTACATAGCTTGCTGAAGGGTATATGGAAACTTTATACAGTATGCTTTTGCAACTTCTCTGTAGGTCTAAAGTTACTTAAAAATAGAAATTTTTTTGTTTTATTTTTTAAATAAAACAAAAAAATTTATCCTTTTAAAGGAAGGAGACTTGGAGTAGATGGCTTCTAGATCTCTTCCATCCAGCCTTATTATGTTACAGTGATATAAAATGAAGTATATCAAAGTTTTAAGCACTTTTATGTTCTGTGTGTCAATTAAGAAACGTGTTGAAGCAGCTAAAAAGTAGGAGCAGATTCTAAACTGTCAATTCAGTCCAGAGGAACATATCCTGAATTGCTATTATTATGCCCAGTATTACACTGAATAAGATGGTCCTTGCCTCCAGCTTGGTCATTCTACTGGAGTTTGAAGATGATGTGGTCCTCCCTTTCAATCAATGTTTTTTTACTGAGTTGTCTCTTCATTGATGTTTTAAAATACTGGAGTTGTAGAGAATGACATAGAAATTGATGTCCTGAAATTTTATCTGTGGAAATAAAAGCCTTCAAAGAGGATTTGAGATTTTGCAATCTGGATGCCTGAAGAGATAACGATAACCATTGAATAAGAAGGCCTTTGGTATTAAAAGCCTATTGGTATTTGTGTACCAGGAACCAATGGGACAATCACAGTAAAATTACCACCTGATAAATAGGTATTTCAGCATAGGATAGTACAAAGAAACATGTATTTGAAAATAAAGGATGATGTAAGACTGAGCATGATGGCTCATGCCTGTAATCCCAACACTTTGAGAGGCTGAGGTGGGAGAATTGCTTGAGCCCAGGAGTGAAAGACCAGCTTGGGCAACAAAGCAAGACCCCATTCTGCAAAAAATTTAAAAATTAGCCAGCCATGATGGCACATACTTGTCCCAGCTACTGAGACTGAAGAGGGAGGATGCCTTGAACTCAGGGTTTAGAGGATCTGTTCAGCCTAGGTGACAAAGCAAGACCCTGTTTCTCTTTTTAAAAAAGAAACAGAAAAATTAACATATAATTCTGACATTCCCTTAATGCTCATTTTCTAGATGATTGTACTGAATTAAGGCTATCCTTTTATAATCCCATTGTGACAGATTTCTGGATGATAAATTAATGTGTTTCATTTAGCATATATTTACTGTTGAGAAGTTTTAAATATTTTAGGAAATATAATGCAGTTAAGCCAGGAAGTTATGACTTAAGTTAATAATGATGGTTTGTGATTTTAGGATACTTTTGGGCTCATTTCTATTTTTATATATTCTGGGTCTTTTTGTTTTTTTAGTCTAAGTAAAATGTAGCTTTGAAGCATGATAATTGTGTAAATAAAATGGTAGTTTTGGTTTCACAATTTGATGAAAAAATTTAAGACGTTCCATTTAAGACATATCATTTCCAACATGATAATTTTTTTTTTTAAAGTCTTAGGTCTGATGCTTTTGTGGGTGTGATACCTTTTGTGGAGAATTAAAGGTTGTATATCTTATTTCTGCAGTAGGAGCATACAACATATATGAAATTTTTAAGTCTCTACAGAATTGAAAAGTCAGTGTGGGTACTGTACTTTGAAACATGTGTATACTGTAGGCCTAAGGTGTTTTTTAATCTTTCATCTTTTTAAGGATCAAATGTCATTAGAAAAATAAGCCGTGAGCATTACAAATGTGGTCTGGTGAAATTCAATATCCACAATGACAATTTAGAATATGAGCTCCTTGGGAGGAAAGTTAACTCGCCACTCTAACTTTGCATCTAAATATCTTAAAGTGTGCCATTGGTTTTATGAAAAGGTTTTGATCTACACTCCTAGTTTAAGTTCAAAAGAAAACCTACATTTTAAAGTATATTCCTTTTCTGGATATATTTACTTTGAACTATAGCATATAGTTTTTCTCATAAATCTAACCTGCCACTATCTGTTTTTAAGACTTTGTAAACTCCAAGTGGTTATGATGTGTGAAGTTTGGATTAAACTAAAAATTTTAGAAAACACATGTTATATATTTTGATTGTTTTGAATTTTTAACATGGGCCAGTAAAAAACTTGAGTGTCTAGCAAAGTAATACACTGTACTCTGTTACTGTAGGAAATCACAGAAAATTGCCCTTTCCCATCATGTTAACGATAGACAAATGAAGCAGCTGTTCTTATTCTTAATGTAGTTGTTTGAAAAACTTGCCCAATTTAATGAAAATGTCTCTACTCATAAAACTTAAAATGCTCACACATGGAAAAAGTCATAATGTTTTGGCAAATATTGCTTTGTTAGGAATGTGAATGAGGTATACCTGCTTCATAACTAGAATTCTATTAAATGGCATGAAACTGATGGAAAGCCAACTGTAAAAGAAGACTCTGACAAAGGATGAATTAATACTCTTAAAAATTATAAATCATTCTTTCCCAAAGTTTTCTTTAAAAGGAAGAATGATAATGTATACCTCTCTCCATTTCTTTTTTTTTCAGGCATAATTCTTGGGTCATCATTTCTACTCAGCATAAATGATTTTCTCCTTAAAACAAGTCTCAAAGACAGAAGTCGGATTCTGATAGGACCATGTTGTGCTACTGCCAATCTAGAAGCTAAATCGTGTAAGCACAGTGGCAATCCAGGCTCAGAACAATCCATACCAAAAATATCCATTGATTTAAGAGGAGGTCTGCTACAGGTCTGTAGAGATTGGCCATACTTTTTCCATAAAATTTTAACTAGCTTTTGTTCATTTTTTGAACTGTTTCACTAACTTTTAAATCTTTGTGTGGTAAGAAAAGGTACTTGTCAGATTGCCATCTCATTAAATTTTTAACAGTTTTATTCAGATATAATTCATATGCCAGACAATTCACCTATTTAAAGTGCATAATTCAGTGTTTTTTAGTATATTCACAGAGTTGTGCAATCATAACCACAGTAAATTTTGAAACATTTTCATAACCACCCCCCCGCAGAATCATGTTCCCATTAGCAGTCACTCCCCATTACCAGGCTTCTTCAGGCTTAGGAAACCACTAACCTACTTTCTGTCTCTACATATTTGTCTATTCCGGATATTTCAGATAAGTGGAATCATGTAATATGTGGTCTTTTGTGACCAACTTCTTTCACGTAAGCATAATGTTTTCGAGATTCATCCATGGTTTAGCAGGTGTCAGCATTTTATTCCTTTTTGTGTCCAAATAATATTCTATTATGTGGATGTACCACTTTTTATTTATCCATTCCTCAGTTGATGAACATTTGAATTCTTTCCACTGAGCTATTATGAATAATGCTGCCATGAACATTTTGTACAAGTATTTGTGTAGACATATGTTTTCATTTATCTTGGATATAGAACTAAGAGGGAAATTGCTCGGTCAATTTTTTTTTAACGTGTAAACTTTTCTAATTGCAAAGTAGTCAACCTATCTTAAGCACAGTGTCACTAGCAGTATGTAAGAACCATTTCCTGGGTTTCTTGCATATTATGATGTCTGATTATTAACACTTGATACATTAGTCACGTTGCAGTCTCTTACACATTTGACTTATAGCCAAGTATGGAATGTTTGAGGGTAACCTATTTATTTCTTGATAATTTTTATTTGAATATATTTTAATCTAATCTTTATGTGATTTGATGCCCCTCAAACCTGATACAAATCCAAAAGGCTTAAGAGATTCACAATGATAGAAAATTGAAACTAATATGTCAATAGTGGTGGTATATTAAACATGAATGTCTTGTTTTTATCTAAAAATTGTATTGCATCAACTTTTCACTAGTTTTTTTTTAACAACACAGAGCAAGATTTGGAAAGAACCTAATAACTTACTGTTTTGTGTTGACTTGAAGATTTTTAGCATCTATTAGAAATCTTCACATCTTTGACAACACGCTTGGGGTTTTATGTTGCTTTATCAAGAATATTAGTTGTATTACCTTTATTCCAAGGCAGCAAAATAACTTCACATTAAAAGCAACAATAATTTGTTTACATTACTAAGTGCTTAAAATAAAAGAATTTTTTTAAAAAAAACTAAAGATAATAAGAGCAAAATTGAAGTACAATATATCACCTTTACATTATAGTCACAGTATATCTCTTACCAATTTAAAGCACAGTGTTCTACTCCCCATCTTGATTTTTCACCTTTCTCTATCTTCCAGTATTTAATAAAAATAAGATCGATGAGGACATAAGTAGACTTAGTTTTATATATCCTACTTTTATTTCTCAGATGCCCTTAATTCCAGAGAGCAGAACCTAAGCCTAGGGTTTTAAACTCCCCCACAAGGTACAGGATTATTCTTTTCTACCGCTTTATATTCTTTTGTATTTTCTATGTTATCTGATTTTCTTAGAATTAATAGTTGTACTCGCTTTATCTAGTATATACAGATAAATGAAACCTTATTGAAATTTTTAGTCCTCTGACATGAATCATTATAACCCACTGTTCATACTTCTGTTATAGACTAATGTTATTCACATACAGAAAAGAAAATTTAATCTTCTTCATTAGAGGAAGCACCAAGTCCTTTTATTATGAAACTCTCCTGTAACTCCTGTAGTATAGTTAACCCTCAGAGGCTGTGAATCCTGTATGTTGGCACATTCTCACTAACACAGAAGTCAGGAGCCTTCTAAATTCAGGTTCATTGAGTAGGTTCCTTGTCTTTTTCTCTAAAAGTGAAAAAAAAAAAAGGAACACTGTAATAAGGACTGTTTATTTAATCTCATGACAAAATGTGGAAAGGTATTCCACAAGGTTATTACTATTTTATTAACATTTTGACCTAGAGGATCTTCATTGCTTTCTCTCAGACTATAATAGGTATTCTTTTCCTTTTTAGCTAAATTAATTCACAGACATTACTTCACATCAACATACAAGAGGGGGATCAAAAAAACCCAGAATTTATTAATAAAAAATTGGGTATTTATTCTTGCATGTTTAAACTTCAATCACCTTTAGAGTACTCTCCATATGATGCAGTATACCTGTCAAGATGCTTTTTCCACTGCTTAAAACAGTTTTTGGGCTTGTTATTTTTAATGTCTTTTAGTGCTTCTGCTGTTTTTTTTGTTTTTTGTTTTTTTCTCATCTCTTCCATATCAGCAAAACATTTCCCTTTGAGGACTTTTTTTAATCTGGGGAAACAAAAAAAAGTGGGCAGGTGCATTCATAAATCACCCATCGTGAAATGGGCAAATGCTTTGAAAATAATCTCCAAAAAAAAAAAAATTAACTGAAGCCAAGTGCAGCCTTCTCACAGCAATGCTAGCTGGTACACTGATACCAATGGATTCCTAGAACACTTACATAGTGGGGAAGCTTGTAATACAAGAGTCCCACCCCAGATAATTCTGGGGTTTTTTGGGTGCCCCCTCATAATTTCATCAATCCAATATTTAAAATTTATTGTCAGTCACACAATATATCATGTGATTGATTTTCTTGTCATATATTTACTCAAGCAATAGAATTCATCCTGTAGGTCAACTGCTTCTTAGAAATTATAGTTTATTATCAGTAATTACACTGAGTATAATTGCAGTCTTCTATTAATTCAAATATAATTATACCTAATTATTCTTTAAAATGTTTATATTTAAAAGCCACTAGAATTTTTCATATGATTTCAAAGGTCTTCTGGGGTCAAGAACATTTGAATTGTTTAGTTCTTCTGCATGAATTACTCAATGGCTACCTTAATGAGGAGGGAAATTTTGAAGTACAAGTTTCTGAACCAGTGCCACAAATACCATCACCTATGGAAAAGAACCAGACATTTAAAAGTGAACAAAGTTCAGATGACTTACGGACAGGTCTATTTCAGTATATACAAGATGCTGGTAAGTAGCAACAGCTTCAATATGAGAGTGTGTGTGCATGTGTGGGTGTGTTTTAAATGCATGATTACCTAAATAATAACACATCAATATCACTTGAAAAGTGCATTAATACTTGCAGTACTAAAATAGCACATCAACATTTGATCTCTCTTAGGGGAGATTCTTTCTTTCTGTCTCAAACTATATAAAAATGATCAACTAACTTCTTTATATTCTTTTATTTTTTTTCTCATAACTTTTTTCTTGCTTTATTAAACTGATATGTTCCCTTGTAAAGGCATACAATTAATTATACTTTTATCTGACAGAATCTTTGAAACTGCCTGGTGTCTATGAAGTTTTATTTTGTAATGAAACCGAAGATAACCCAGGGATGATGTTATGGAGATATCCAGAACCTAGAGTGCTCACCCTTGTGCGAATAACTCCTGTGCCTTTCAACACCACCGAGGATCCAGATATTAGCACAGCAGACCTGGGTGATGTGCTACAGGTATGTAATAACTCTTCATTTTAAAATAAAAACACATTGTGGGAAAGTACTGATCCTGTATTAGGAAAAATGTTTGGAGCATACTTGTTTCTTATGTAAACAGTGTCAGAGAAATGCACACACACACATGTGTGTACACACACCTATATAATAGAAATTTTTTAATGTGAAAGTAATGTACTTCAGATTCATGATACATAGCAATTTCAAGAGTTCTCAGTTCTACTCTTCATCCTGTTGTGGGTAGGTACATGGTCTGTGATATAATGGGAAAGCAGGTGTCATTCAGTTCCCCATACCTTTATCAAGTGCCTACTGTGTGTTCACATCCTTCAGAGTTTCTAGAAGTGCTCTGTAAAATAAAATATGCCCATCTAAGACCAGAATCGGACAACTGTAGTTTTCATTTCCAGAGCTGAAATTGGTCTTGGGGCTTGAGGTAGGTTTATTTGCTTGTCAAAGAAAACATCTAACCAATGATTATATTCTCCATGGTTTTGTGAAAGTTTGTTGCTTAATAGTTCTCTGAATTTAATGTAAATGTCATTGTGTGAATATCGCTGTGATGCTGTTGACTTATTAATATTCTACTGATCTGAAATTTTCCTAAGATTTGTTTCTTCCTTAGTCTTCTACCAATTACTAGATCACACAACCATCCACTCAGAACCTAGGAGTCATTCCTGATTGCTCTATTTCCCTAACTCCCTACATCTAACTCATCAACAAGTCCTGTCAGTTCTGCCTCTAAGTATGTCCCTATTCCATCTACTTCTCTTTGTTTCTACAGGTCCAACTTGTGTTCAAGCTACCATCATCTATACTCTACTACAGTAGCCTCCTAATTTGTCTCTATGCTGCCATTCTTGACTACTTGAAATCCATTCTCCAAATAGCAGCTAAAGTAATACTTTTTAAATGTAGGTCATTTTATATCACTTCCCTAACTTAAAATCCTGTGGTTGCTTCCTCTGATACTTAGAACAAAATTCAGATACCTTGCTGTGGCCCATAAGGACCTATGGTCTGGGTTCTGCCTGCCTGTCTGCCTAGAACTCTTGCCACCCTCTCTTTTTCTCACGAGGCTTCAGCCATGCTGGCTTCCTTTTTCCCCTTGAGCATACCATCTCAGTCATTTCTCTTGTTCTTCCTTCACTTTTGGAGATCACCATCCTGGGGATCCAGGAACAAATAGAATACTGTCCACTTGTTAAAAGCTCAACCTAGTGGGAAGTTTCTGTGGTTGTATGTCTATCTAATTTTGTCTTTCAAGAAGAGTCTATTGTCAGAATCATTCTCCTATATGTGATTATCTCTAGTTCCATTCTAGAAGCATGGCTAAAATACTTAGCAGCTGATTCAGAATTGCAGGGAGCTTGTGAAAGGAAGTCTTTTTATCAACCTTGTTATAGTGCAGATAACATGGGCTTTGAAGTCTCAATTCCTCCCCCTCCCCTCTCCCCCTTTAAGCTAATTCAGTGACCTTGGACAAAGTACTGATCTCTTTGACCTTTAGTTTCCTCAACTGAATGTTGGAGTTAATATTATTTAGCTTTCTGTATTGTTAGCATATTATCTCTAATGGGATATTATATCTAATACACTTAAATAAATGCCTTACATGTAGTGATCTCTTAATAAATATTTATTTCCTTCCCTTCACTTCTTCACACACAAATGCCTGGACCTCTAACTGAGACTCCTAAATGGAACTCCAGCCTTTAATCTCTTCCTTATAACCTCTTTTACTAAGTTCTTAAAGGAACAGGTGGATTGTATAATTCTCTGAAGGAAACCTTCATTGACTCTGTCACCCTACTAGACTGTTCTTGAGGGCCCTACAGCCTGTCGCTCATTCCCCAACTTTGCCTTGCAGTCCCTTAGACATGATCTATGCTGTAGTCAAACTGACCTATTTGGCTTTCCTCAAACCAGCCTGCAACATCCCACTTCCTCTTTGTTCAAATCCCCCACATCTCTGTCAGTTGAAATCCTCCCCATACTTCCAGAACAGCTAAAATGCCATATATTCCATAAAGCCTTTCCTGGATGCCATGTTCAAACATGATTTTGCCCTTCTCTGAAATCCTGCAGCACCTCATGGTACCACTTTTATGCTATTGTTCACCTTATTCCTCACATTGGAACTCAAATGTTCATATCTTGTATCCTTCCTGTTGTATGTCTCTAAAGGACGGGATGATATCTAATTTGTCACTATGTTCCTGACAGTATCCATTGCAGTAGAGATAGATGCTCAACAATGGATGAATGAATGCATAAATGTTCATGTTTCTATTTCCTACTATTCAAAAGTACTACGTTATTTATCACTATTTTATGGGCCTAATGAATGTGTTTTGGTTTTCCACACTGAACTTCATCAGGATGCATTGTGTTATTCTTCAGTGGTATCATCTGCCATAGACACACAATCTAATGTCATTATGTTATTTAGCCTTTTGGTGAGATCATTGAATATTCTGCCAAGCCCATTTGCTTCCTTAAACAGAGGCTAGTTCTTTAATACAAAGATAAATAAATCTCCTTGGCTTTAGTCCTAAAAACAGAATTGAGTTTGGATTACTTTTTCTTCCTAGAGTTGAGCTGTAATGAGAACACTCAGTTTTGTCTGTTTATATTCCATCATTCCATGATTGTTAATGAGATTTATAAACAAATTCCCTATATGGAATTTATTTTGTAATTATAATGAAAAATGCAGAAAACACGTCTATAATATGAAATCAAACTAACCATAGGTTCTGA
The DNA here is from genome assembly GCA_963574415.1 of Tarsius wallacei. Classification (NCBI taxonomy): domain Eukaryota; kingdom Metazoa; phylum Chordata; class Mammalia; order Primates; family Tarsiidae; genus Tarsius; species Tarsius wallacei. The sequence goes on along the minus strand of CAUYQG010118149.1, from coordinate 8,407 downwards.
ACAAAAACCCTGAAGCTAATGTTCATAGAAAGCAAAAGGAGCTTATTTTGTGGTCACTTTATAATTATATCATGCTAAATTTTAAGTGTTTATAGTAGTATATTAGATGTCAATAAAATTAGCATCTGTAAGGTAAAGTAATGTCATCAATATAGAAGGAATGTTGTGAACTTTAAATGAGTCTAAATGTAAGAAATTTCTGGCACTGTTTCTGGCACATACACTGTTTTCCTCTCTCTTAATCCTACTGTGTACACTGCCTATTGAGGATTCCATTTTGGAAACACCCATGTTTCCAGATTATAAATATTTAATACATTTTTATAGTAAAATTGGTAATGGGTATTTCAGTTCTTACACGATCTGTCAAAGTACTTGTTCTTGCTCCTCTTTGGGAAAAGACTATGTTTAGTTTGGCCCATTGTCACATACCAAACGAAGATATCTAAAAGTTTAGTGCAAAATATAAATGAAAATGAATATGAAAAGAGGAAAACAGTATTGAAGAAATGAGAACAAACTCTGGAGCTTAAAAATGCCTTTTTAATTGAGAAAACATTATGAAATTGTACAGCTTTAGTAACAAATTTATTTTTTCCAATTTATTAATTTTACCCTTCAGATGTCAGAATTCCCCAAATATGTGATTTCTCCTATACCAAAACTTCAGAATTTGGTTCAGAATTCTTATCTGTAAAAATCATGGCTGGAGTCCTTAAAAGATATCTTCTCAAGGGTAACAGGAAGAGAAAAGACAAAAGCAAGCTGTGTCATTTGTTTCTTTATGGTGGGGAAGAACTGTAAGCCAACAAAATCAGTGCACTTGTGCCCAATTCACTTTTGTTTATCCAGTTCAAGTCAGAGAAATTAGTTTTAAAGTAACATTAATATGACTATAAAAGTCACAGTGAAACCACATTGAAAGAATAACGAACAAAAAAATTATATACTTAGAAATCAAAGTGCTATGGTATGAATGTCCCCCACAATGTATATGTTGAAATTTAGTCATCAATGTGGTAATATTAAGAGGTGGGGCCATTAGGAGGTGATTACATCAGAAGAACAGAGCATTCATGGATGGAATCAGGGCCCTTCCAAAAGGGATTGAGGCAGTGAGTTTATTTCTCTTCATCCCATCCATTGTGTGAGGACACAGCATTTCTCCCCTCTGAAGGTTGCAGCAACAAGGCGCCATCTTGGAAGAAGAGAGCAGCTCTCACCAAACACCAAAACTGCCTTGGACTTGGACTTTCAGTTCCAGAATTGTGAGGGATAAAAATTATATTATTTATGAATTACCCAGTCTGAAGTATTTTGGTATAGCAGCACAAATGTTCTAAGACACAAGGAAAACCTAATTGGTAGAGATCTGAGTTACTTTTGCTCTACTGTGCATTTATGATCATCTGTGTGTTTTATATCCAGCATTGTGCTAGGTGCTTTACATACAGAAAGACTCATTAAATTTTCTTTTATTCTATGACATAAGCATGATTCCCACTTTACAAGTGGGGAAACTGAGACCATGAAAAGTTAATTAACTGGTCTTGAATCATGAAATTTATAAGTGGGGGAGTTGAAATTTAATCCCCAGTCTTTCTAACTCTAAAACCTATGTTATTTTTTTCTATATGTAAAACACTTGGATAATAATATTGTAGATGAGGCCAGGTGTGGTGGCTTACACCTATAATCCCAGCACTTTGGGAAGCTGAAGCAAGAGGATCACTGGAGTCCAGAAGTTTGAGACCAACCTAAACAACAAAACGAGACCCCCATCTCTACAAAAAAAAAAAAAAAATAGAAAAATTAGCTGAGTAGGGTAGCATGCACCTGTAGTCCTAGCTACTTGGGAGACTAAAGCAGGAGGATCACTTGAGACCAGGAATTCAAAGCTGCAGTAAGCTGTGCACTACAGCCTGGGTGACAAGAGTGAAACCCTGTCTCAAAAAAAAATGTATTTATATATTTAGTAGATGATACACTAAGATAATAGTGAGTCATCCCATTGAGAAATGTGGAAAGAAAAAAATTATTCTTTTACTTTAAATTGCTGCATAATGAATTAGACCAAAAATACACCAAGTAATTTTAAATCAGTAAACGAACTCCTAAACACGCAAGATGGATTGGGATATCTAGAGAAAGATATCTAGAGAAAGAATGTTTCCTTCAGAAAGACAACTGGTCAGCTCTGAAACCTAGGAGGGTCACAGAAGTATTTGTTGGCAGAGGCCTTCCTGGCAGCATCCAAGTAAATGGTGCCCAAGTGTCTGCTTCACCTGGTAGCTAAATCCCCTTTATGGAGATGAGTGTAGCAGTTGTCAAATCTCTGTATCTAACTTTCAAATCATGTAATCACCTAAACAACTTTCTAATAGTTTGGTTCCTAATACAGTCTGTCTACAGAGAGAGTATATCATACACTGGTTGGGCCAGCATCAGTATCCAGGCTCCTTGGCAGTTACACATCTCATGGTAAATTAATAACTTGGCATCTGGTTTATATATCAGTCTCTAGTGAACTTCGTTAGCATGAATCAGCATTCCTGAGTCTGGTCAGTGCTAGGATACCATTGAAATTTTCTGAGACTGAAAGACCAATGGCCAGATCTTGAATCCTGGTGAATCTATCACATTAAATGCCCTCTTGTGGTTATCTACCTTCCCAGCAGGCTGGCCTTTCCCAAATGACATCTCTGTTGTTCAGTATGTCACATACCTTTTCAAACAAATTTCTGTTCTGATACCTTGAAGAGTTGTGAGAAATAGGAATAATGTGTTTTATCTAACATAATGCCTTACATCATTGAAGAATCAATTATGATAGCACTTAATAAATAGTGGCTGGAATTATCATCATCATCCTATCAATTGATCAAAGAACCTAGATTCTGCTGTGTTAGACCCAGAAATCCCTGCTTTCTGAGAAGGGTTTTGTGTGTGTGTGTTTATAGTCTGTTAATGTCATAATAGTTTCAGGAATGCTGGTTCTGCATGTGATTATAAATGGAATGCTTTCTTTGAGAGTGACTGCTGTAAGAAACACTACCTTCTCTGCAGCTACATGGTCAGTGGCCTCAGTGGTAGTGTGTCAGCTGCAGTTCTCTAGGTTGCAGGTAGCAGAAACCCTACTGAAACTAGCTTAAGCACAAAATAGGAGTAGCTAATGTCAAGATAACAGTGGGGAATCCTAGAGGCCAAGGCAAAAAATGCAGACAGGACTCTGGAAGGGGACTAGGAATGGAAGATAGAAATCCAGGGGAATATTCACTCACTATCGCTTTTCTCTGCTTCTTTCCCTGTATTTAGTTTATTCTTCATTTTCAGCAAACTAAGTTTTCCCCCTACTTCCTAGGCCACCCAGGAGTTTCTCCACAGCTCACAGAGCTCTCAAAGTCACATTTACAAGTCCAGTCTCTGTTCTAGATCCACATTCCTAATTGATCCAATTTGGTATCAGGTGCACTTAGCCCAGTCAACTATGGTCGTGGGACAGAGTCACATTTTCCCAACATGGCTATAAATTGAGAGTCATTGTGAGCTTTACAGAAACTCCCAAAGGAATCTATTCTATGTCACATCTCCTATTGCTCTTGCTTTTTACCCTGGCTTGATTGGCCACACTCATGGTCAGTACTGACCTCACAGTGTCAGCAACTTCTTTCCAGCCTCCCTGACTAAAGATCTGCAACTTGTGTATTCTGCTTTTCTCGGAAGGAAGTCTTTCATATATGGTCTTTGGTTTTAGAGGAAGAACCAATTGGCAGAGAGCCCCTAGAAAGACTGCCTTACTAAAAAACTTGACTCCTTTTTGCTGTGGCTTTTCCAGCTTTTTCCTTTGCAAATATATGGCAAAGCTGCACATCAAAGGCTATCTGCATCTGGAGAAACGTCTCATACCTCTTTTTGAATCCCCTCATTATCCTCCCCTAGCATCTTCCCAAAATGTAGGCGAGGCAAGGTTCTTTGTCTTGCAGACACACATGAGATAGTTTCTGGTCCCCAGTATACTTAAAATCAATACCTTTTTTGGCCAGCGCTTTCTTTTTAATGCAATGACTATGTAATACATTGGCAACTTCACAGATTCTATAAATACACTTCCAGTTCTAATGAGGTATGAGAGCTTTACATAAAAAGTAATATTCTGTTTTTGAAATTGAGTTTACAATGTGCTGTTTAATGTCTGTAGCTTAGTGTTGATTTCATTGTGTTTAGTTTTCTAATAACATTTTATCTACTACTTATTCACAGACTGAACTAAAGCTTCATTAAATCTTATAGTTGTGTGGTATTTTTTTCTTTTTCATGATTACATGGAAAATGTTCTAAGTCAGATAGTAATACTCAATATTATCCAATAAATTAGAAACTAGACATTTGCTGCTTTAAACTTGACTTTACAAGCTTCCTGTAATTCTAAAGCACATGGACCTGATAGGCAAAGGTTATGATATTAGCACATGGTGACACTACAGAAAGAGAATCCTTCTGAGAGTTATTGGCAATCTAATATGATTTGCCTCTTCCACACACAGCTTAAAAAGAATAAAAGGAAGCGTTCTTGGGTGTTTCTTTTCAGCTGTGCTGGGCGGTTCACTTATAGCTGCACATATGTTCCCAGAACCCTGAGCCTTTTTATTTTATAAGCACCTCCTGCCCACTGGCAGCTGTACTAATGTGTCCCAGAAGGCTTTGCTCCTATCCATCATCTTTAGGAGGGGTGCTCAAAGCCAGATATGAGATTCATTGTTGTTGAAATGTAGAAAAGAAAAAAATATCTTGGGGGCCTTAGGGAAGTAAAAGGCTGAGCCAGACTTAGGAAATAGAGGAAAGGAAAAAGTCCTCTGTACTCAGTGGACACAATAATAAATGTTTTTGAATGATGGGTAATGGTGCTGGATCAACTACTAAGTGTTTTGCATCCAGAAGCCATTGCCTCCTTTTTTGGACAAAGAGAAATCTAAAGTAGAGTACTCCCTGAATACACGTTTAATCATTCTGTCTACATAGTGTTGTAAAAGTATGAAAACAGGATCTAGGAATATATTGAAAAGAACCCCGCCTGAGAATTTTGAAGTTAACGCAATAAATACAGATGAAAGGACCTGGGCTAGATACTGAGAGAGACACAGGGGTGGTGGGGACACTAGCTCTGCTCTCAAGGTACCTGTCATCCTATAAGCACATTTTCTGTGCCTTTCTAAACAAAGAAAGTATATATTTGACTGGAGACATCAGAGCAAAGCTTCCTAGAGGGGATGGTTATTGACCTTGAAAAAGGTATATGAAGAAAAAATTAGTGTGAGCAAAATTTCAGAACCAAATAGAGAAAGCAGAATATAACATTTCAGGGAAGGGCAAATAATCTGGTTTGATGAACACAGGTTAGACAAGTATGGGATTAGTGGAAGAATGATAGGCTGCAGACATGACTTCTTAGGCTTTGTCCATTTCATGGAGGGAATGGAGAAGGTCACACATGTATTGAGCACCTAATATGACCAGGCACCAAATGTGTCATTTCGAATGTCATGTCTCTTCTATCTCACTCTAACCCTGTGGCAGGTACTGTTATCTCCACTTTAGAGCTAAGATAAATCAGGCTCTGAATAAGTAATTAATACCTAATTAATAAATAATAATGAATACTTTTCCCAAAATCATAAAGCAAGTAAGAGGGTAAAACCAGGATGCAAGCTTAGGTTTTTGTGATTTCATAATTCTTTTTTGTTGTGCTACCTTGACTGGGGGTATGGAGTTTATGTTTCATTTTATAGGCATTGGAGAACCACTGGCAGTCCAGGATTTTGGGTAAATTAATCTAGTAGAGGCGGAATCGAGTACAGAAGGACCAGAAATAAGAAGACCTGATAGTGGTCTCAGACAGATGACAGAGGCTGTGACCTGAAGAGCGTAGTGCAAGTAGAGAATAAAAATGAACTCAGGAGATGTTGTTGAGAAGAAATCTATGTTCTTGACAACTTATATGGTAATTTGGTGAGGAAATAAGATTTTTAAAACTGCAAGATTTAAGCTCAATAGGGGTATGGTGAAAGCATTTACACAATTTTGGAAATAAGAAGAAGTACCTACTATGCTAGGCTGTATTCTCTTTGTAAGGTGCTTTATATAGATTCTATTTCAGCCTGAAACCAACCCTGCAGAGGGAGTGTTGTTATTCCCCTATTACAGACGAGGAAGCTGTGGATTTGAAAAGTTAAGTGAATTGCCGTGGGCCTCTTCTCCTTGAAAACTGCATGAATGCACATGAAATTTAACATGCAATTTCAGGAAATTCATGGACCTTCTACCCCCAGAAACTATATGAATATTTGGTAAAGAACCACAAGGAACATTGCTGGGGCTTTTCAGCTCTCTATTAATTAGGATGCAGTTTAGAGATAAAAAATACAAAATACCTGTAGCTTAAGCAAAATAGAAATTTATTTCCTCTCACACCTGGGAAAAGTCTGAAGGTTCCCATCTAGAACTATGGGTATCTCTACAAAGTCATGAGGGCCCAGGAATCTTCTACTGCTTGTTACTCTTCTGTTCTCAGCACTTGGTTTTCTTTCATGGTCCAAGATGGCTGTGCAAGCTTCAAACATCTTATCCCTACTCCAGCACCAGGAAGAAGAAAGGACCAAAAAAGAGCGTGCCTCCTCCCTGTATAGGTATTTCTTGGAATCCACACCCTGCACTGCTGCCAGTATCCCAAAGTCCAGAATTGTGTCTCATGACCACACCAAATTAAAAGGGAAATTAGGGCTCATTTGCTGAGGAAGAGGGAAAGAGATATTGGAAGATAGTGTCAGTTCCTACTGGCATCGCAGCCATAATCCAAGGAACTGTGTCCTGTCTCTGTTGTGCCCACCAGCCCTGTGACCAGCTTTTCCTCTTGCCCGATTGTGAGATTCATCATGTAGTCTATAATGCGGTAAAATACTCACTTTTCCTAGTTTATTAATGAAAGGTCTGCTGAGGCGAGTTTGTAGAGAACACTTAAGCAGCAAATATGATTTTTTGAAGCAAAAAAATAATAAATAGTTTGAAATGCTAGCATTCCTTGCTCTTCAAAAAAGCAAGAGGTGGGGAAGGAATCTGTCAGTAAGATGTGCTTTTAAAGTAAATGGAAAACATTTGCAAACTGGAAGAATACTGAAGTCATTTTTGTCCTGTCACTTTATTTGGTGGTAGAAATTTTATTAGCCTATTTCTCTTCTATTAAATGCTCTTGCATTTAAAAGGGGTGGGGGGAAGAGCATTTCTTTCTGGAAATAAAGAACCATGCCTAGCAATCAGAGTGTGTTTGATGTTTACTGCTCAGTATTAAAAGTATTTGGGGTATAAAAAGTGAAAGGATAGTAAGTATGAATTGATGGTCTATGATAATTTTTTTAATGAATTAGTCTCCACCAAATAGAAGCATTCCCCTCACGAGATTCATAATAAAAACTATTATTCATTAAGTATAGATTATTTATTGGAAGCTACATTGTTGAAGAAAGCAAGGCACGGAAGGAAAAAAGAGAAGTACAGAAAGGCAATATAACCCAATTGTTGAGAGCACGGATTCTCCAGCGAAAGTCTCTGGATCCAAATCCAAGGTCATCTGGCCATCTCCAGCAAGTTATGTAACTTATCTGTACTTCAGCTTTCTCCTCTGCAAGTTAGGTATAACAGTAGCTCATACCTCATTAAGTTATTGGGAGAAATAAATAATTGCTGGATATAAAAGCACTTAGAACAGTGTCTAGTATATAGTTAATGCTATATAAATGTTCTTACATGTTTTGTAGCAACATTTTCAAATGCTATATTAAAATTAAGGATCTTGGTATTCTTAAGCTATTTTCACATTTTTTAACAGCTTTATTGAGATAGAATTCACATACCTTATTTCTTAAGGTATTGGCCTTTAGGGTTCTGAATAGGAATTGGTTGCCAGTTCCAATTTTCAAAAGGGTGTCTCCTGTGTTTTCTAAGATTCTTATAGTTTGAGGTTTTAGGTTTTGGTCTTTGATCCATTTAGAGTTAATTTTTGTGTGTGGTAATAGGTGGGGGTCCTGTTTCAATCTTCTGCATGTGGTCAGCCAGTTTTCCCAGCACCATTTACTGAATAGGCTCTCCTCTCCCCAGTGGTGGTTGTTGGAGGCTTTGTCAAAGATGAGTTGGTTGAGGAATTGAGGCTTTGCTTCCAGAATCTCTATCCTGTCTATGTGCCTGTTCTTGTACCAATACCAGGCTGTTTTGATTACTGTAGCCTTATAGTAAAGTTTGAAGTTTGGAAGTGTGATACCTCCTGCTTTGTTTCTTTTGCCAAGGATTATTTTGGCTATTCGTTGTCATTTATATTTCCATATGAATTTCTGTATTGTCATTTCCAGGTCTGAGAAGA
>CAUYQG010118148.1:0-104021 GCA_963574415.1 Tarsius wallacei | reverse complement strand
ATCACATATGCCAGTTTGGTTTTCTTAGTACATAATATTTGGATACATGATAGGACAGTAGTTTCCAACCTGGCTGATGGAATGAGACTCCAACTGAAAAAAAAAATAAAAAGTAGCTTCTGTGGCTTACCCTGTAATCCCAGCACTTTGGGAGGCCAATGCGAGTGAATTGCCTGAGCCCACGGATTCGAGACCAGCCCAGGCAACTTGGCGAGACCTCGTCTCTACAATAAATCAAAAATTAGCCGGGCATGGTGGCGCACACCTGTAGTTCCAGCTATTGGAAGGCTGAGGTGGAAGGATCACCAGAGTCTAGCAGGTCACAGGTCAACGCTGTGGTGGCCATGAGTGTGCCACTGCACTCCAGCCTGGGCGACAGAGTGAGACTCCCACTCAAAAAATAATAACAATTTTGTTAGTGGGGAAAACAACAAACTCTGTATAATATATATATATTTTTTTGAGTTGGAGTCTCACTCTGTCGCCCAGACTGGAGTGCAGCGGCCGCTCCCGGCCACCACAGCCTCGACCTGCTGGGCTCCTGCGATCCTTCTGCCTCAGCCTTCCAAGTAGCTGGAACTACAGGCGCGCACTACCACACCGGGCTAATTTTTTGATTGATTGTAGAAATGAGGTCTTGCCAAGTTGCCCAGGCGGGTCTCGAACCCTCAGGCTCAGGCAATCCACTCACCTCAGCCTCCCAAAGCCGGGGTTACAGGCTGAGCCACCGAGCCCAGCTCTATATAATATTTTACAGAGATTTAGTCTGAGCCAGTATGAGTGACCGTGGCGCAGGAACATAGTCTCAACAGGTCCTGAAGATGCTCAACTCCAAAAGGGAGGGGGGTATAGCCAGTGTCTGAGCCTCCCTCCCTTCATGGCTGGGAATTCAACTTTTCAGTCTTCTCTGGGGTCCCTGTGGCCAAGAGGCATATCCGTTCAGTCAGGTGGGAGGCTTAGGATTTTGTCTTTAGTTTATAATTTAAAATCAATACAGTATAATAACTATTTACATAGCATTTGCTTTGTACTATTTATTACAAGTAATCCAGATATGATTTAACATGTACAGGAAGATAGCATCTGAGGGTGTTGGTATCCACAAGGGTGTCCTGGAACCAACCCTTCCCTGGAACTGAGGGACAACTATAACGTTGAGAAGCAAGACTGGCTCAGGAGGAGGGGAGTCTATGGAGAAAGGGGCTGAACCCCAGGGCAGCCAGGTTCAGCTGGGCTGGAGAGGAGGAAGGAGGTAGCTTCCCAGGTGCACAGAAAACCCCCTCTCACTCCTCTCTTGGGAGGTGGCCAGGGTCCCAGGTCAGTGCCCAACTGAGAGGAGGACCCACATGGTCCACCGACGAGCCTTGTGATGTGGACAGCCAGAGTCTTGTGCACCTCTCTCGGGTGCTTTTCACTTCCTAGTCTGCTCCTCCCTCCTCCTCCTCAAGCCTCTACTGCAGGAAGTGAGGCAGAAGAAGCCCTCTGGGGAGGAGGAGGAGGAGGAGGCTGGTGGCTTCGGGTTTGCTCAGGGTTATTAGCCTCTCAGCCACCTGGTGCCCTTATCACCTGTCTCCTGGGCACACATTGACTGCATCTGCCTTGGTTTCTGACAGGTGGGCAGCCTTGGACAGCTGGTGTCTGCAAGGACTTAAAGAACATGAAGCCGGGACACAGGAATCCCGGTGAGGTCTCAGGATCACTGTGTCCTTCTCTCTGTCTCTCCTCCCCAGCATGAGCACAGCAGCCATATGGAGAAGGATTTTCCAATGTTAAAACTGAAAAGAATAACCGCAGCCTCTCTCCGCACTCACAAGGACACCGCAGTTTAAAAAATGTGTCCCAGGTTAAAGGGAGGCAGACAGCAGAGCCAGACTGAAGTTCGCTCCTCCTGATTTGGAACTCAGAGCTCTTCTTTGGCAACATTTTAATGGATGAAAACATGAGTTCTTGTAATTCCTTACGGAGCCTCATGCCCTATTCTGAACTGGGAGCCAGATTCAACTGACCTTTGTCCTTGGGGCGGAGACCTGGTTCACAGGCCCAATCCAGGACCTCAGAGGGAGAACAGGTGGAAATCCTCATCCCCAGCTACAGACCTGCCAGGGCTCAGGAGAGCTCAACCCAGCCAGGCACACCATACCAGCAGAGATGGTTCAAGACATGGAAGTGTGGAAGCAAATATTTCAGGAATCAATTCAGGAGGTGAAACCATGGCACACTTGGACCCTGACACCAGACAAGAGCCTTCGTCCCAATGTCCTCATGCCAGGATGGATGCAATACCAGCAGTTTACCTTTGCCAGGTGAGGGGGGAATGCAATAGTACACATTCCAGAAAATTCTTGCTTATTTCATACTGTGTATACTTGTTACTTTTCTTGTTCCATTCCATGCTTGCAAATTGAAGACTATAGGACATAAGATGCTAATCATCCAAGAATTTGAAATTTCATTAAAGGTTTTTCCCCCCATTACAATAAACCTCAAAACAATAGCAGGCCTGGGCACGGGTGTGGGCTAGTGCCTATCCAGAGATACAGAGAAATCAGGCTGCAGGGGAGGGGACAAGAAGCAGCAAGGAAAGTGGAAAAGGAGGAATGGCAGCAATTTCACTCAAGTGGCAGCACATATGTCCCCGCTGAGAGAGACGTCCGAGTCCACCATGGAGTCCCCAGGGAAAGAGATTCCCTGCACTGAGGAGAGCTCCACAGTGGGGACTGGGTAACACGCAGCAATCTTGTCCCATTCTACTCTAAATTTATAGAATCTTAGAGATCATCCAGTCTCATCCTCTCTTTTCCAAGGAGGAAACTGGAGTCCCAAGGCCTAGGAATAGGGCAGTGGTTGTCCACGGTACACAGAGCATGGAGTCCTGACTCCATCTCACCTGTGCCCTCTCTCTAGGAGAATCTAAGCAGGGGAAGCAGAGCTCTCCTCATGGCCTGTGGTGTTCCCAGGCCAGCAGCTGGCATCAGGAACATCGGATCTCAGTCCACTTATTTGTGAGAACTTTGAACTCGAAGCCACACAAGAGCAGAGCACCATGACCCAGGGGAGGGCAGTGGACTCTGGCTCAGAACAGGCCGCCACTGACTCTGAGTAACTCCCATCAAGGTGCAAGGTCCTCGCGCAGTGGTCAAAGCTTTTTGGCCTCTCCCACTTATTTCATCCTCACATTCACCCAGTGAGGTGAGACTAGAACCAAGATACAGAAGTGAAACCTAGACGAACCCATTCCTCCCAGCCTTCTCCAATTCACCATCCCACACTTCAAGTCCCCCTGCGCCAGACCAGACAAGACTAGACTCAGGGGAGTAACAAATAAACCCGGAAATATTGGTGATTTAACCAAACTCATGAATCCTGAGGTCACCAAGGTAGAAGAAGAGAGCTGGAATGTCTTATGAGGGCTTCTGTGACCAGATCTGGAAGAAGCATATAACACCACTGGCCTCATTTCATTAGCCAACTGGTCCCATGGTTCCAACAAGGGTGCTGGGAAGCAGGAGGGAGTGTATGGATAATTTGGTGAGCATTAAATGTCTGCCACACGGAAGTCCGCTGCCTCTTGCATAATTCCTATCTTGGGTGCAGGCATGGGCTTCATGCCTTCTTCTATCTGTCCTAACACATATTTGTCCAACTATGTTCGTTCAGAAAATTACCCTCCTTCCTGATGAGACAATGTGTCATTCTCATGTACTCTGTCTGAGGCCAGTGGCACTCAGATTATGAAATTTTTCAGGCCACTTTGAGCAAAGGAATTGGGCTGCAGGGAGAGCCAAAGAAGAGAGAGCTGGCCACAGCAATCTCTCTCTACCACACCCCACTGGGAGCCCTGGGCAACAAGGGCAAGGCAAGGCTTTTCTCTAGGACCCTGGACCCTTCAGGCTCCCACCCTGACCATGGGTGTATGACTTAACCAACACCCACTTGGATGCATTTGTGGATTTCAGTTCTGTGCTCTGAACTGAACTGGCTGCTGTTGCACTGTAACCTTTGACCCATTTAAGTCTGTATTTAAGAAACCTCAGTTTGGGGGCAGAAGTCCTGCCACTAACACCGACTGGGTCTCTGGGCATGATGAGTTTCCAGAGTGTGCTTCATCCTAAAACGAGCACCTTGGACTTAGATGTCCAAGGCTCCTCCCAGCTCTGCCGGCTTGCGATTTGTTATTTTCATAGCAGACACCTGTGAGGCATTGAGCCTGTCGGTGGCACAATGCAGATGGGCACGAGGGCTCAGTCATTCCTTCCACCACTAATCCACGACCCCAATTAAGTCATGACTCTGTGCTGTTGGAAGCTCCTTCCTCCCTCTGGCAGCAGCCCACGATTTGACCATAGGGAGTCAAACTGAGGCTCTCGTCTTCGGTCTCCGCAGGTTCTGGTGCTCCTCCTGCTTTCGCAACTGGGCCTCTGCCCAAGTTCTGGTCCTTTTCCACATGCACTGGAATGAGGAGAAGTCCAGGGGCCAGGTGAAGATGAGGGTGTTTGCCCAGAGATGTCGGAAGTGCTCCCAACCTCAGTTTGAGGTTCCCCAGTTCACGCAAGAGAACATCTCAAGGATCCTGAAGAATTTGGTGTTCCGAATTCTGAAGAAATGCTATAGAGAAGGATTTCAGTTGATGGAAGAAACTCCCACGATCCAGGACATCTTTCTTGAAGGGCCGCATGACAGTGACAACTGTGAGGCTTGTCTGCAGGGCTTTTGTACTAGGTCCCCACAGACTACGAGCCTCTCCACCTGGACCCCAAGAGCAAAGTCCATTCGCGAGGTGGAGGAGGAAGCCAAGTCCTGGCCCTCAAGTGAGGATGTCCGTTCCTGTATGAACCAGAACCATATGCATAAGATCTTAATCATTTGCTGCTGTTGTCTCATTCTAATTGTTATGGTGGTGGTGATTGTTATTAAAAACTACTAAATGAGCCTTGAAAACGTGATGCTTAGTAAAAAAAAAAAAAAGACATTAAAAAGTTACATATTGTATGATTCCACTGATATAAAATGTCCAGAATAGGTAAATCTATAGAAGCAGGAAGTAGATGAATGACTACCAGGGCCTGGGGTGGGGGGAATGGAAAGCAACTACTTAGTGGGTATCGGGTTTTATTTTTGCAGGGGGAAGGGTGTGATGAAAATGTCTCGGAATGAGATAGAAGTGGTGCACAACACTGTCCGTGCACTAAATGCCATTGAAATGTTCACCTTAAAATGGCTCATTTTGTTACATGACTTTCAATTCAATATTTTAAAAAGACCTTTACAACTCTATTCATTCTTGAGAGAATTGCATCTGGAGTGTCTATGACTCAAACCACATGGAAATCTTGTGAAGCCTGTGGGCTTTCTCACCAGAGCATTTTGCAAGACCTCTGCAGTCAGAGGGTAGGGGCATTTGCAGTGGCATTTTAGCAACCTTGGGCTGCAAACCGAAGTTCTCAAACAGCAATCTCCACAGGGAATGCGTGCAGCTGAGAAGCCAGACAGGTACACGTTGCTGCATTTTTCTGTTTAAATACAACTTTGTTAGTATAAAGTGTTGCTTTATCAACACTTTATAGACTCACGGCCAACAGCACTGTAACTCAGGCCTGAACGGAGCTCATCCAACATTTGAAATTTTTGCGTCAGGCACACCAGAGCCTTCTTGCTCTTAGGACACTATACAGCACTTCAGCACTAAGTTTGGGGGACATTGAGACAGCAAAATTACTGATAAAAAGTTCAAAAATGTGAAAAATCTGGAAAAACAGATTGCGAAAATGGCACTGCTTACAGTATAAGAGCTGCAGCAAGCAGGCAGAGGGACACCCTGTTACACCTCAGCTAGGAACATGAGGGACACCCTGTTACACCTCAACTAGGAACATGGGTGCTGGTGACAAATTTTCCCCTGCTCTGCGAATGGCCATGAAATCACCACAAGTATTGATTTTGGGGGCTGCACACAGATTTTAGTACATATGCAAATTCGCAATATCAAATCCGTGAAAAATGAGGCTGACCTGTACATTCTAAATTACTTTGGCCTGTGGATGACTCTACCTGAGCACATGTGCCTTACATGTAGAGTTCTCACCACAGGATTCAGATGAGGTTGCCAGCTTGGAGCTCTGGGATCCCTACCAGCACACGGTGTTTTTCATGTCCAGAGGACAGGGTCTCAGAAATTATTTGTTCCTTGGACCAAATGTCCTCCAAGTGACTGAACAGAATAAGTAATAACTGTACAAAGGACTGACTTTATGGAACTTTCGTTGAAATGATGAATGTAAGGGAGCCATGGTACCCGGCTAGATGGAAAGCTGTGATTCTGAATACTTGGGATAACCATAAAAGCCAATTGCTTCTAAAGTGATGATGCCTAACTTTTAAAGACACTGAATTAAAATCTGTCAAGACACTGCAGCTAAAGTCTTACATATATGACTGTTTTGTTCCTCAGATCTGTTTTTATTTTTGTTTTGTTTTGAGTGGCTGTGTCACTCTGTCGCTTAGGCATGATCATGGCATGATCATGGCTTACCACAGCCTCAATTTCCTGGGCTCAGGCAATCGTTTCACCTCAGTCTTCCAAGTAGCTGGGACTACAGGCATGCACCACCACTCCTAACTTTATTTTTATTTTTGTAGAGACAAGATCTCACTACGGTGCCCAGGTTGGTCTCAGACTCCTGGGCTCAAGAAACCCTCCCACCTTGGCCTCCCAAAGTGCTAGGATTACAGGCGTGAGCCACCACTCCTGGCAAAATCTGTTTTTGTTTAGTGGAAAATGACCTTCCTTGACTGAAAACATCAGGCAGGGGCTGCTATTCCATGTGGGATCTCTCCACTGCACACGTCTTGGGAAGGGGAAGATGTGGGTTCGATTCAGGGTCTCAGCCAGAAACCTCATGTTTGTTGCTATTGTTGTCATGACAATAGAGGTCAGTATTTTAGTGTTAGTTGAAAGGGGGAAATGTTGGTCAATATTCTCTTATATTAAAGCAAGGAAAAACACTTACTTCAATTAGAAATATTCACATTAAGTCATGACTTTCTGAAATTGACTTTATTTACCAGGTTCTCTGCATGTCCTTTGGCTGTGAACAGTTTCAAAGCAAAAATGTATTTCCCACTCTACCCATTTGCCATTTCTCTCCTCACTCGTATTCATGTGTGATCCTAGATCTCTAGAACACACTGTTTCTGAAATGGAAACAAATGTGTGTTTAATCCATATGGAAGAATATGTGACCAAGACTTTATTAACAAGTCACAACAAAATGATTCCGAGTGAGCCTTGCCTTCGCAGACTTCACCACTGTTGCAATTCACACACAGGGTACTGGTGTGGGGACAGGCAGCGCTTCAGAGCCAACGGGGAGCAAGGGCCAGGTGGAGGGCTGGGAGGGGCCTCTCAGGAAGGGGTTCCTCTGCTTGCAGAGGAGTGAGGGTAGCAGACCGGGCAGTTTGGCTTGGTTTTAGACATAGTGAGGACCTACCTGGAGTTTGGGCCTATTTCACATTTGCCCTTACTCACAGGTTGTGTAGCCCCCTAATCCAAGGGTGAGGCTTTTTGTGGTCTCGCCTGCAAGTAGGCATTTACTAGCCTCTCTGC
Organism: Tarsius wallacei; assembly: GCA_963574415.1. Classification (NCBI taxonomy): domain Eukaryota; kingdom Metazoa; phylum Chordata; class Mammalia; order Primates; family Tarsiidae; genus Tarsius; species Tarsius wallacei. The sequence continues at coordinate 96,418 of CAUYQG010118148.1, read as the reverse complement.
CACACCCCACCTGGGCTTTCACTCCAATTTCTGACTTCCCAGCACTGCATGGATGCCAAAATCCCCGTGCAGACTTTAGCCTTCCAGCAGCTGGTTTTGTTTTTTCTTGGAATAGCACCCTGTGCATGCACATCTTGGGACTCAGCCAAGTGATGAGGAAAATCTGAATGCAGAGCATTGGGCCTCTTCTATTCAGTTCCCTTTTTTCTGGGATTTTGCCTTCAAATTCCAGATGTTTAGGCAGCCTCAAATTCTAACTTTTGTCTCCCCCATCAAGTGAAGAAATCACTTTCTGCTTTGCTTTATTTCCTGGGCTGCAGTTTAGAAACTATCTTCAGGGAAGCCTGGAGTATATGGATCTTACCTGAGTGTATCTGGATCTTACCTGAGGACCCGCTCCTCATGCCCCGTCCACGGTGGCTGCCTTCCAGGGCTTTCTAACACTTGTTTTCTTGTTTCCGCTCAGCTTTTATAGCTATTTTTGATATACAATTGGTTCAATCCTAGCTACTTTGCAATGGCCAGAACCAGAAAGAGTTTTAGGGTTGTTATTATAAAATCTTGACAGAGCTGTCAAATTTCATACCTATGGTCAAATCTACTGTCCTCTACCACTGGAGTAGAGGTGAACACTAAGCCAGTCAACTTAGGACTCTTCTTTCCTCTTGTATAAATGTAGTGCTCTCTAATAGAGACATACAATGTCAGTCACATATATAATTTTTTTTTCAGTAGCCACATCTTAAAAAATAAACAGAAGCAGGTGAAATGAATTTTCATAACCTATATTGTTTACCCTAATATATGCAAAAATATTACCATTTTAACATGTAATCAACATCAAGATTCTTAAGGAGAGATTTTATATTCTTTTAATACTAAGTCTTTGAAATAGAGTGTATATTTTATCCTTAACAGCACAATTTGGATGTTGCATTTTCATGGGAAATACTTGATCTGTGTTTACAGTTCATAAAACCTACACCTGAAAAATTAGTATCATATGTGAAAGTTATTCCAAACATAGTTTAAGTTGTCCAGATAATCCATTTTGAAATCTAAAGTAATTTAGAGGCTAGACATGATGGCTCACGCCTATAATCCCAGCACTTTGGGAGGCCAAGGTGAGAGGATTGCCTGAGCCCATGGTCTCAAGACCAGCCTGGACAACTGGTTGAAACCTCATCTCTACAATTAAAAAAAAAAATTAGCCGGGCATGGTGGCACTAGCCTGTAGATCCTGCTACTTGGAAGGCTGAGGTGGAAGGATCGCCTGAGCCCAGCAGGTCAAGGCTGTGGTGGCCGTGAGCGTGCCACTGCACTCCAGCCTGAGCGACAAAGTGAGACTCCGACTCAAAAAATAAAAATAGAAAAGTAATTTAGATAAAATTAAATATCAGTTTCTCAGTCACACTATTCACATTTCAAGGGCTTACTAAGCCATGTGTGGGTCTTACCTCCTCGTGGCCTGTCCATGGTGGCTGCCCTCCAGTGCTTTCTAATACTTGTTTTCTCGTTTCATGTTTCGGTCACAATGGTGAGCAGCACAGATCTGGGACACTTGAATGACTGGGAACTCCCAGGAAATTGCCTGGCTTCTTACTTACACCTGTCTGTGCCTGTCTTCTCAGGCCCTGTGGATGCCAGCACCCCCAGTCAGCTTTTCCAGGTCATTCATTATAATTTACTTCCAAACACGTCAATACAGATACTGTGTGTGTGCGCGCGAATCTGTGTTCATGTTTTATCTATACCCTGTGGGTGGCTACACACATCCCTGAGGTAATCCATTAGCATCCTTTAGAATCTAATTGGAATTCTCACTCAAGGCAGATGTGCTGTTTCAAATATTTCTACAAGGGCATGATTGTTAATTAGCATAAAATAGATTAGAAATGGCTCTTTACTGGTGAAATAAATGATGTTCACTACATGTGGTCATGTGGTTATGCAGGTATCTCCCCCGTCACCCTTGAATGGGGTAGAAGAATCGAAGTGCCCAGTAGCCCCACATTTGAAGAAGAGCACCCTGAGTTTAAAACCCTGGTCCTGTGTTCCCCACCGAGCAGAAAACACAGTGGCCTGACACGATGCTTCCACTGTCAGAGCACAGTCCTATACCTGAGCTGGCAAAAGTGGGCAAGAAAGTGGCATGCAGGAGCATGTCTGGGCCTCCTGAAAACCCAAAGGCTCACAGAGCAGGTGGCATGTCCAGGGACCTGCTTGCCAATGAATGCTTATTCTCTTGGAAGAATTCAGTCTCTGTCCCATGGTAGCAAGGTTTTGGGAAAGACAACTAACACCTGCTGATAAATACAGGAAGAGAAGAAGTGGGGAACACCAGACTGACTTGGATGGGTCTAAACACTGGATGCTGAGCTGTGTTTTCTTATTTTCTTGAACTTATGGAGGTAACAAAATACATCAGTAGCACCACAGGGCTGACAACAGTTTGGGTTTATTGTAGGACATAAACTTTCCTTAAAAAGACTGTAGTCATTATTCCTCAAGGAATTCTCCAAAAAGTTTTCCTAAAAGTTTTTATCCTTAAGTCACCCCAACCCCTTTAGTTGTAAGATTTCCCCTCTTCCTACCAGCTCAGATATCACTTCCCAAATTCACGTTATGTGAGGTTCAGAGTAGCCTTCTGTGTTAAGCAGGGTTCTCCAGAGAAACAGACCCTCAACTTATGATGGGGTTACATCCTGATAACCTGAAAATATCATAAATCAAAAATGCATTTCATATACCCTACGTACCAAACATCATAGTTTAGCTTAGCCTTCCTTCCTTAAATGTGCTCAGCATCGGGAGACAATATTTCATCACATATGGCCAACCTGGGAAAAGATCAAAATTAAAAATTTCAAGTATGGTTCCTACTGATACTTTTGCACCATCACAAAGTGAAAAAAATCATAAATTGAACCCCCGTAAGTCAGGGATCCTTGCATATAGACATGTAAGAGGGGGTTAAGTATGGAATGGATTCGCCTGATTATAGAGGCCAAGAAGCCCCACCATCTGCTGTCTGCGAGCTGGAGAACCAGGAAAGCCATTGGTGTAATTCAGAGTTTGAAGGCCTGAGCTCTGGAAGTGGGGAGTGAATGAGTGCAAGTCTAAGTCCCAGAGTCCAGAGGGCCAAAAGCTCTGATGCTGAGGGCAGGAAAAGATGGGTGTCCTAACTCCAGAAGAGAACAAATTCCCCCCACCTTCACTTTTTCGTTCTTCCTGGGTATCTGGATGACTCCTGCCCACATTGGTGAACTTTACTCAGTCTACTGATTCACCTGGATTGAGGAACTTTGGTCCAACAAATTACCCTTGAACAAATAAGGAATATCTGGTTACTAGAACCTTCAGAGATAGAAGTGGGAACATTACAAGATTAACATAATCCCCTGTGAAGGAGTGTTATTTTAATTTATCAGATTAAATGACTAAAGATGCAATCTGCCAGCCCTGTCCTCTCTCAGTCCCAGGGAATCTGGCTTCTGCAAGACTCTAATTACCTCAACTGCAATGAATGCCACTCTAATTACAGTGTTATGTAATGATCATATCATCCTCTGTTAATGGAAGTATTTTTGAAGTAAAATTAGCAAAGGTGAAGATGAGACATTAACCCTAAAGTATTATCACTTGGCTCACTGGAAAACTGAAACTTAGCACAAGGTTTCAGGGAACTTTGGTTCACACAAAATGTGTTTGTAAGTCAGGCCTGACATTTGATTTCACAAAAGTAAAAACATAATTTTTAAATTTTTTGGTTAAAAAACCACATAACATAAACCATTAACTATGTTTAAATGTACAGTTCTGTCATATAAGTACATTCACATTGCTGTGAAAGAGATCTCCAGAACTTTTTAATCCTGCAGAAGTTAAACTCTATACTCACTAAGAACTCCCTGTTTTCCCCTCCCTCAAGTTTTCCTGGTAACCACCATTCTACTTTTCTGTTTCTGTGAATCTGACTTACATGGGATACCCCAGATAAATGGAATCATATCATATTTGTCTTTCTGTATTGGGCTTATTTCACTTAGCCTGATGTCCTCAAGCTTCATCCATGTTGTAGCATGTGTCAGAATCTCCCTCCTTCTTAATGCTGAACAATATTCCAGTGTATGTTTATACTACATTTTGCTGATCCATTCACCCTAGATAGACATTTGGGTGACCCATTCCTATAACACGTGACAATGTTTTGTTTTGTTTTTTGAGTTGGAGTCTCACTCTGTTGCCCAGACTGGAGTGCAGTGGCAGCTCCCAGCCACCGCACACTCGACCTGCTGCGCTCCTGCGATCCTTCTGTCTCAGCCTTCCAAGTAGCTGGAACTACAGGCGCGTGCTACCACACCCAGCTAATTTTTGATTTATTGTAGAGATGAGGTCTCGCCAAGTTGCCCAGGCGGGTCTCGAACCCGTGGGCTCAGGCAGTCTACTCACCTCAGCCTCTCAAAGCACCACGGGATTACAGGCTGACCCATCAAGCCCGGCTATTTTCAAATCTCAGACTATGTGATTATGTCTTTCCATATAACGTACACAAGTATTTTATGCTATTTTTAGTGAAGCCCTTGTTATTAGCTTTTATAAGTGCTTTATAAATATCAAATCACTTACAATTTCAAGAGTTAAGTGAAAACCTTTTCATTTTATGAAAATTTTAATAATTTAGTGAAACATCTATCTTAAAATAATTAAGAACTCTTGTCTTCAAAGGTAACAAATGAGCATCTGCATATCATATCTATGGCATATATTATTTCACTGACCAAGCACATTTCTTCAGTGAACTCAAGTATTTTCTAAGTATATTAGTAGGAAACCCCTATTTGAGCTTAGTATTTAGCAGAGTGCCTTGCAAAACAGTAGGCGATCAAAACATGTACTATGCATAGATCTTACACTTACTATACGGTACTGTATGGCTGAAGAATTCCTGCTACAGCCTGATGTGTAATGATGCCCTTTTGGTCTTAGGGTTTACTCTTGTTACTATGGCCCATCATAAATCAGCTTTATGCCAGACTCTGGTCAGTTAAGTGTGTTAGCTGCAAAAGAGCCTTCTGACATCCAGGCGTAACTGTGTGTGTAGTAGTCTTTGCTTCCACGTGTGACCTACAGCAGCACCTCATGGCAGATGGCACGTTTGCTGCCTACCAGCAGAAGGGAGTCAGCAGGCAGATGACGGCAAGCAGCAGTCAGAGAGAAACATACTGACAGTCACAGATGGAGAAACACTGACTTGGAGGCATAAATGCACCACTGCTAATCGTCTCCTCTTGAAGAGAGACGGGATCCAGTGGAAAACATACACAGCAGAAGAAACGTAAGGATTTTACTTTGTGGCACCCTATAGGCTAAAGCAAAAGTATGTACCCGTTAAATAAAAACACGACTTCTCTCCATCTTTCTGGAATTCTAAAAAAGTGACTTCTGATACATAGATTCTAGACTAATATGAGATATTCTGACAACTGTCAGCTTTAAAAGATGACAACTGGAAACTGGAGCTCAACAGCAGTTTTTATCCAGGCAAGAATGTGTAGCTGCTTTCCCTGTGTTAGTATTTCCACACTCCTAAATAGGTACTAACCTCTGACTCGTGTTCCTGCGGTGTCAGTCCTTTGAATGCCGCCAGCCAGCACCATGCCCACAGCAAGCTTTACTAGGTACATCCCAAACACCTGAGGGCACAAACTAGCCAGTATTTCATTCCTTCCTGTGAAAAGCAGAAAGGATCAGCAGTCACCAATAATTTTTAAGAAACCCTCACACATTTCCCTTCCTAGCCTGACTGACCATCCTCCCACATACTCTCTCTACCATGTGACGTGAGTTTCTATAAATTCATCCGGTTTTAGAGGGAATGTAAAGAATGGAATTGCCTTTTCTCCCTCTTCTGTGACCTACCAGACCCACATCACCCCTTAAAATACCAGCTATCCTCTGTGTGTGGTAATTTCAGTAAAATTACTCACTGCCTTAATAAAAGGAAGGTGTTCAAAAGGAAGGTATTCAATCTCAGAAACAATGAGTCAGATCGGAGGAACTGGTCGTCTTTAAATACAGAGGTAATTGAGACTCATGAAGCTTCTCCAAAAATAGTTCCACTCTGCAGGTCAATTTAGCATTTGCTCTGAGCAGTTTGGTAAATTCTGTTTTATCTGGAGTAAGGTTATAGGGGTATTGGGGTATTAAGATCATTGCAATGTAAGCTGGAGATCTTGAATTCTTCTGACCATGTGCTTTAAACAAAAGAATGTCACGGTTTGGGGTTTTGTTTTCAGAAGTATCAAAGCACCAAATCTGAGAATCTACCTATCATCTATGAATAAAGTTAGGCATTTCATTTTGGTCACTGACCTAATCAACCTATGAAATTCTAACAAGCCATTCCTGAGCCTTTCCACGATGTATGGTTCTATATACACGGGCTGCTTTTTGTAAGAATCAGAAATGACTTAGTGGCAAGCAACTAAGTTGAGGTGATGTGACCTGGGATAGCAGAAATGGTAAAGAAAAAAAACTTCATAAAAAAGGAAACAGAAGATTTAGTAAATCCAGTACGTTCATCTACTGGCAGAAGGAATCCCCTTTCCAGAGGCAGCCAGAGAAAAGGTCAGGAATCCAAGCAGGTAAGACCTGTAGCAGACAGATGAAATAGGACCAGAATCTAGAGATCATTAAGGAAAGAAGAAATAGCCCCAACAAGCAGGTTCAGGAGTAGGAAAACCGACTGGGAGTCACCAAGCCAAAACTGACAGAGCCAGCACTGCTGACAACGGGCTGCCTGGAAGCATGGTCCCAGTGGAAAAGAGCACCGGCTCTGGCGTTGTGGCTGGATGCAAACCCAGTGTTGCTGTGTACCAGCTGCCTGACACTGGGCAAGTCTCTCTTCACTTGTTTTTCTGAGTTGGAGTCTCACTCCATGCCCGGGCTGGAGTGCAGGGGCCTGCTCACGGCCATCCCAGCCTCAACCTGCTGGGCTCCGGTGATCCTTCCACCTCAGCCTTCCACGTAGCTGAAACTACAGGCATGTGCTATGACCCCCGGCCAATTTTTATTTATTTCTTGTAGAGATGAGGTCTCATCACGTTGCCAGGGCTGGTCTCGAACCCCTGGGGCTCAGGCGATCCCCTCGCCTCGGCCTCCCAAAGTGCTGGGATTACAGGCTTGAGCCACCTTGCCTGGCCTCAGGCAAGTCTTTTAACCTCAATGCCTCCATTTATTTGTGAAGTGGAGATAAGGACGGTAACAACATAGAACTGTTGGGGATCAAAGGAATTCATCTGTACAGCACATGCACAAACAGTACCTGGCACATAGTGGGAACTGCTTAATTGTTAACTATTCCATTAGCTCTATTACTTGTGCTTATTTCTCAATATTTCCTCACTCCGTAGTCGACCTAAAAGATAAACTGTGAGGTAGGACTGGGGTAGCAGAGAAAAATAAGGGGGCAGGGCTATTAGCCTAATTTTTTTGTCGAAGTTGGATCACGGCATAGAAGCTCGCTTGGTTGCATTATGGAAGAGAATACATTAAGGTCAATACTACTGCTACTCCCACCTCCCTCCCAGACTCCTGGCTCTAGACCACGTCAGTCGTACGGGAATGGTCTGGTTATCCACGCGTGTGGCATGGCCCTCAGCTATCCCAATGAAGAGAACCTCTCAGATCCAAGGTAACAAGAGTCATCCCACAGCGTTCAAATGGCCTAACGGGCCCCAACCCCTACATCTGGGTTTCTACCCAGCATCTACACATCAGGATCAAGAGACCCCTGAGGTCACTGCCCATCAGGATAAAACTCCTCAGCTCTTCCTAATCAATACCCATAGGGGCAGGTATAATGAAGCAGGTCAGCCTCCAAGAGTGAGGAGGGAGGCAACCTCTAGCTTAGACCAGTGAAGACAACCTGTTGGATACAGCATCCCACCTTCACACACACACACACACACACACACACACACACACACAGGAATGGAGAAATACAGTGCACTGGTACAGATCCATAGGAAACTAAGAAGGGAGAACCCATTCACAGTAAAAAGAAATGCTGCTCATTTTCTGTCTTCCTACTTGCATTTCTCACAGCGTTACTATATTTACTTCCTTTATCCAATAAATGGGTCATAAAACAGTAGCCTAGTTAAAAAAAGACAGATTCTTTTTAAATGCCAGCACAAAGCCCTCTGGAAGGTCTGGTTAGAGTACTGAACAATGGTCTTCCTTCACTGTTAAAAGGTAGAATTGAGTGGTGACATTGTAATGAATAAAGGATAAGAGTGGTCCAAGGGAAAGTTACAAATTTTTATAAGGACCCAGTCCTAAGAAACCATTTTCGGTAAAAAAAAAAAAAAAAAAAAAAAAATCATTAAAAAAAATATATGTAATTCTTAAAGTACTTGTTTAACAAACCCACCATGTAGCTTACTTTTGGTTCCTTCTATGTCGATCAGATAAAAGATCAGGAACTACTACTTAAGGGCTATATACATAAGCAAAAAAAAAAAAAAATCCCACAAGATAAAAGCACACTGCCCATATTTAGGCAAATGAAACCTAGTTTTGTGAAATAATATCTGTCTAATTCAGCATGTGACTTAAGAATAAGGTAATCAATATTAGATTTGAAGTGAAGGTTATCAGAAGATGCCTCCAAGGAAAGATGAAAACGGCATTTGAAGATTTAATGGGTGTTTTTTATGTCTGAGATTTCTCAATAAAAATGATACTACAAACCCGAAGACTGTGCTGTTTCAGTCTCTGTAATTCCACCTTCGTGTCACAGCCAGTGTTTGTGCTGTGATGGCAAAACCTATTTTCTGCAGCTTCTAGCACTCGTCGTCCCTCTCCGCGTTCCTCCCTTTTAAGAAATCTTCAGCCTGAAAGGTGTGACGTAGTCTGTGCTATCGCAGGCGCATCAGAAAAGCCACAGCCTTGACAAGGGAGGATTCTTCAAGAACGACGTGTTCTTAGTTGGCAGAGGAGGCAGGAGACTGAAGGTACGTGAGGTGTTGAAAGTAACAGTTGAGATGGTCTCTGAATAGAAAAGACCATGCCAGAAAAGGACTTTGAGGGAGACCACAGCTAGAGGTTCAGACCAGTGCTGCACTTGAACTCAGCCACTGAGTCACACGGCATGTAAGGCTGTCCCCAAATCATACAATATACAAATCACACATCATGTTTAACTGCTGACTGTAATGCCAGTGATCACCATCACCTCTATGCCTTTAATCACAAACCTGCAAAGGGATCACTCTTATAGCTCTCCCAAAAATCTTCAAATTCCTTTCGGACTTCCTCATCCATGACGATGTTGCCCGAGGATTGCTCATTATTTACTTGCACGTGATTGGCTTTCAGGACTATCTCCACTTCACAGCGCACATCTTGCTGAAGGGGCTTCCACCGCTGCATTACCACCCCATAAACAGTGAGATCATCACCTGAGGAAAGAGTGCAAGTGAGTCCCGCAATAGCACCTTGGGTGCGGAACACAGACTCGCACAACAAAGGACCAGAAATTAGAAACAAACTGCTCCCTGACTAGGGTTTACAGTGTGTCAACCATCCAAAAACAATCTGGGGACAAAAGAACACCCCAGATTCTCGATTTTCCCTGACAGGCACTTGTACCTGCACGGTGAAAAACTGAAGTCAGCATTTTTATTCCTCATAACCTGCTGCATGAAAATCTCACCAGGTTGTTACCTTTCACTGGGAAGACAGTTAGTTTGCTAGGTGATTTATTCACCATGGTTACACTGGGTGAGATGTTTGTCCTCTCAGCGAACCACTGAGTTCTCATTTAGAGAAGAGTTGTGGTAATTGCAGGCAGAAGGTTAAACTATAATTAATTTGAAGTCAGGGAAAGAGGCAGTCTTGTGATGACTGGCACCCAATGTTAGTTTCTTACGTGGACATTTTTACTGACCACTTTTGTTACCATTTTGCTCACTGCCCCCCCTTCAATCAACCAAAGAAACCAACTAAGCAATAAAACCTGTTCTTCAAAGCTCCTTCCCGCAAACTGAAGGTACAAGATACAAGCCTGCTAGTTCCTTTTTGATAGTTTCTTCATACCTGTGGAAACCCTCCCACCGTTCCTGGTAGGCAGAATAAGCTTTCATCGTTTCCTGGGTGGTTTACAGGCCTGCTTGCCAAGCACAGCCATCTGTGCTCATTGTGATGCACCACGCGATGCATCCGTCAATGAGCACATATGAATGCCTGGCATGCAACGTTGTGGTACCAGAGAAGAGGAGCCAAAGTACAACAAAAAATGATCCTGTGACCTCAGAACCCCAGAGTCTCAACCTCCTTGAACACAGGCTGCTGAATACACCCACCCCCAACCCTGGCGTTTGCATTTTGCTTCGCAAACACTGGCTCAGAACCAACAGGCAGTTCATCTCCAGGCCATCGTGCTGGCTGTGTCATCTGCTGGTAAGATGCCTTCCGCTCTCCAAGTTTCAGCATGTCATCTGAAGAAAGTGTTCTGTAAGCGCTAAAGGCGGGGACCGGCAGTGTCATTCACAGACAGGGAGGCACCTTTCTAGCTTAAGGCAACTTCAGACCGAAGGGTTACAAACACTTTGAGCTGGTGCTTTACAGGCTTCCCAGCTCTCTCCTAAGCCACTGCTGGGATGGTTTTCAAACTCAGGAATAGTGGTCAGTGACTGTATTGTCTGCTTCACACTGTTTAGACAAAAGTGATCAGGCAACTTTACATGAGCACAGGGAACAAGATTACGGTCATTTTGATGGATTATATTTAGGTGGTTTCTAAACTAGTTATGCAAGAAACTGAACTTTTAGATATGTCGCCCATATCATCTCATCATCGAATGCCAATATGCAGTAACTGAAAAACACAGAGTACTGAGTGAAGCATGGCTGGGAGTTGATTTAAATCCCGGCTCCACTGCTCACCTACCTCTCTCCTGGGCCTGTTTCTTTTTCTTTTTTGAGTCAGGGTCTCATTCTGTCTCCCAGGCTGGAGTGCACTGGCATGCTCACAGCTCACCACAGCCTTGACCTCCTGGGCTCAGGTGATCCTTCCACTTCAGCCTCCCGGGTAGCTGGGACTACAGGTGTGCATCAAGACACCCAGCTTATATATATATTTTTGTAGAGAGCGTTTTGCTACGTGGCCCAGGCTATGGTATTACCACTTTCTAGTCATGGATCTCTGTCTCCTCACAGGCAAAATTAGCAAAATACTACCTGTTCTATGGTGTCTCTGAACTTGAGAAAACATTTTGTAAATTATACAAAAGCAGGACATATAATTAAATGCAAACAAGATAAACTCCCAAACAAAATGCAAAACATGTTTTAACTTGTTGCAGCTTTCCAGACCCTCGTCCCCCGGTTAACAGCACAGGGAGTGTGTACACATGACTGCAACTCCTCGTCAGTGGCATGACGCATGTGTCACAGACTAGGAAAGCCCACCAAATCAAAGCCCTGTAGCTAAGCTTGAGCCCACAGGCTATTTATCCCCCCTGACCCAGGGGTAACAGCCTGAGCTTTGGAGTCATGTGATAGCAAAAGACAAACCAGGTCACACTCACATTCTCCCCGGGCCTGTTTCTTGATCTACAAAATGGGAATCATTATATTTACATAATAGTACTACCGTGAGAATTAGATCAGATAAGTAAATCACTTAACACAATATCTAGAATGTAGTAAATACTCAATAAATATTAGCTGTTATTATTCTTTTTTTTTTGAGTTGGAGTCTCACTCCGTCGCCCAGATTGGAGTGCAGTGGCCGCTCCCGGCCACCGCAGCCTCGACCTGTTGGGCTCCGGCGATCCTTCCGCTTAAGCCTTCCAAGTAGCTGGAACTACAGGCGCACACTACCACGCCCGGCTAATTTTTTTGATTTATTGTAGAGATGAGGTCTCGCCTGCCCAGGCAGGTCTTGAACCCGTGGGCTCAGGCAATCCACTCACCTCAGCCTCCCAAGGCGCGGGATTACAGGCTGAGCCACCGAGCCCGGCGAGCTGTTATTATTCTAAACCTCACATTTACAGAGCAACTAATAACTTTAAAAAGCCTTCTATATGTGTGTGTGTGTGTGTGTGTGTGTGTGTGTGTGTGCGCGCGTGCGTGTTTTCATTTACTTAAGGATTTACTGAATAGCATATGCATCTGACTGTCAGAACAATTGTCAGGTACATCTGATAGTCCAGGGCAGGAGATACTCATTTTAAACTTTTGTGTTTCTCAATAGTAAATATTATAAGCCATGCTACTTTCTGGAAGCTGACATTCTCCTTGTATGCCACTGTGGCCCTCATCTCTGCAGCCTACTTACTTCTGCAGCCAGCCCACTCAGACCCTTCTTCCCGATCCCTGGCTGCTCCGACGAGTACTAGCAGGCAACCTACGACTTTATCGCTATGCGCACAGCCGACCAGATTCCAGAAGGGCAAGGACGAGGTCAGCTATGTCTTTTGAGACCCACAGAGGCTGCAGCTATGGAAAAATGAAAAGTCAGCTGTCGATAAGTTGCTGCCATCTACCCTTCATTACAAATGACATTTGGAAGAAAAGTAACTGAAGATTATTTCTAGGGCAGAATATACTCGGTTTAGATGCACTGCACGAAAACATCTTATTCTCTATCAAAGGATATTTTCATGTTCGGGCGGGGCGCACACAAGAACTGTTCTGCTGATCTAGATATTACAGAATTGGGTTAAAATCTAGAGTCCTGCACGAGCACAGTATTTTGACATATCCTTGTATCACTTAGCAGGCGGTCCATAACCAAAGCTGTCATCTCCCGAGGATACTATTTGGGCAACCACCTGTTAACACAGGAAGTCGGCGATCTGCAACCTGGAAGTCCCTCACCAGAACCAGAGCATGCTGGCACCCTCATCACCAATGTCTAGCCTCCATCACGGTGAAAAATTAATGTTTGTTGTTTAAGCCACCCAATCTATGGTAATTTGTTATAGCAGCTCAAAATGACTAAGACATCACACTGCCACAAATACCTTTAAGTTTAATTTGTTCTTAGTCTTCTTGATGAGGAGAGGAAAAGGGAACAACAAGATGAGGTGAGAGGGGCAAGGCGGAGCTTGGGACTCGTCTGCTGGCCTGAAGAGCAAAGCACTGGACTCAGAAGGACACTAATGACCAGGCTCGGGAGCCCTCAGATTCCAGAACAGCTCTGGGGCTCAGGAAGTCCAGATCATCCAGACCGACTGCCATTGTAATGCCTGAATCCCTGACTAGGTGCTGTATGCCCTCTGCTTGACTGTCTATGAGAAAAAGAAATCATCTTCATCCAAGGCCCACGCCGGACTCCTAATTACTACAGACTGAGTCAAACCCTACCTCCCTGTAGCTTATCCCAGTGAAGCACATTCCACTCCGTGTGACAGCTACTGAAAGTCGGCTGCCATGTCCTTCCTGAGGCTTCTCCCTGCTAAACACCTACAGCTGTTCATTGAGTATGGGTTCAAGTTCCTGCTCCATTCAGATGATCGGCAATGAACACTGAGGACCCTCAGAGGACAGCCAACCCAAATCAGTGACTCCTATCATGGTGTCACCACCACACAGCAGAGAGGAATGATTCCCTCCTTCCTTCTAGATACCAATAGGACATGCAGAACCATATCCTCTGATTCATTTTACGACGGCCCACGAAATCCGTTCAATGTTTAAAACTGCACTGGACAAGCGACAGTGTGCTGAAGAGAGCCCTAGATTAGAAGTCAGTGGATCTGAATGCATGTTCCATTTCCGCCCTTCACTCTAAGTGCCCGTCGGCAAGTCAAGTTCTTCACCTGTCAGACAGGGGCTAGACCGGCTGCTGGAGTCCCAGCCCAGATCTCTTCCCTGTCCCCTCCCACCGCCACGCCAGTCTCTAGGCTCCAGATGAGCACTTGAGCCTCACCACTCCCTTGCCAGTGATCCTGGGAAAACAAAAAGTCGCTCTTCCTCATCAATACTTTAGGCCATCCCATACAAGCTAACAGAAGTCCATTCTTACCAGATTTGCAACTGTCTACCAAGTCGTCTTCCAGGATAACCCTCATAGATCGTGGAATGCTTCCAACAGAGAGCCTCTGAACCTAGAGGAGAAAGAAAACAGATCTGAGTGCTTAAAAACGTGCTGAGTGTCCGGACGCCTAGCAGCATCTGAAGTTACTATTTTTATTTCTCTGGCATTAACACACAATTCAATTGTGATGGGGGTTCAAGACATTTTTCTTAAAAACTAGTCTTAGCAACCTAAGCATTCACTAAAACTACAGTAAAATAAAAGCACCAATATGGAAGATATCTCCAAATACAATCTACCATGTGGATGGTCATGTGGATAGTAAACATGCTCCAACTACTCAATATAGTAACAAATAACATAAGAACAAAGTTACCTATCTAGAAAAGAGGAACATTTCTTTCCTGAGATCTGATCCAAAGATCTCAGACAAATCACCCAGTCCCAATTATGATTCCTTAGTAAAAGAACCCTGGTTTTATTCCATGTGGACTTGTGCCTAATAAAAAGACTATTTCCCAGGCTCCCTCAAAGGTGGGTGCGGTCGTAGGACTACGTTCTGGCCAGCAAGATGCAAGCAGACATGCTGGAGGCGTCTTTCATGGAGACTGCTTAAGTGAAGCCTTGGTCAAGACGCTTTTGCCCATTCCTGCTTTCTCCTCTCTGACTACAACACACACGTGACAGAGTTGTAGCCACCATCCTGGACCACAGACAGCCATCAGAAGAGAGACCTCGTGTTAAGAACACTGGAACGGAAGGATGGGAGTCTGCGTCTTCAACACTGAGCTAGCCTGGGACTGTCTGTGTCTCTTTTCTGCTTTAGGTAAGAAAACAACCTTTGTGTTCAATCTGCAAGTACACGGAGATCATGCTCGCCCTCACTTGTTAAAGAGTGTTTACGTGCCCTTCGTTTGGTACAGCAAGTTAATTGGGTATAAACTCCAAATCCTCTTCGGGGTTTTCTTAGAGACAGGGTCTCACTGTCACCCGGTGTCAATGGTGTCATTGTAGCTCACTGCAGCCTCAAACTCCTGGGATCAAATAATCCCGGCACTTTAGCCTCTCAGGTAGCTGGGACCATAGGTGCGAGCCACCACGCCTGGCCACTCCAGTGTTTAAGTGTTGATTAATCTCCTACCCCTCAGTTAAGTACAGCTTCCTAAATATTCACTTCTTTAGTATTAGCCTAACGCTTAAGCCATGCCACAACCTTCTTGTCCAAGCTCTATCTAAAAATATTAATTTGCATAGTTCCTAAAGACTACAGGTGGACGAGTTTTAAGCTTGAGCCTCCACAAAGTGATGAGACACGTCCCTTTGTGTCCACTCTGTGTTCCCTGCCCTAACAATCTGCCCATAGCTGAAAAACGCTTCTTCAGACTTGTTACTTATCTCATACATGTGATCACTTACCTGCTCCTGAATTTTGATTTCCTGGTAATCTCTACACCTGGCTGGAGCTGAAGACAAGCCTGAGAGGCAAGTGAATTTAGAGGAGTCACAGCTCTCCAAGCTGGGACATGAAGACGGCTGGCAGAAGGTGTAATATTGCTCAAAGTCGGCCTTGACCACAAACACATGCTTGCACTTGTTACACATGTAATCCCGCTCAAACTCCAGGACCTTCACCAGGCTCGTCCGAATCACTGTCCCAGTAACAGATAAAAAGTGCCCCACATCCTTGGTTTTAGGTATGTGCTCCCTCACCAGCTCAGGACAGACAGGCAAACCTGACAGAGAAGACAAAACAAAAAACAAAAAAAAAAACAGCGTCAACTTACACCTTGACTCCATGGAATATATTCTCCTCGTATTCCCCGGGACACAAATTATAATTTCTTTTATTTTAAATTTTTAAAATTTTATTTTAAAGATGTGGGGTACAATTCAGGGTTAGGTATACAAACGTTGATTATGCGGGTACCCTTGTTGATGAGGTGTGCCCCTCCCTCCCCTAGCAGTTTCCCTCAGCTGCCAATCCTACCCCCTCTTCCCTGGCAGTTTCCCACTACTGCCAATCTCTTTCTAATAGTATTACAATTGTTCAAGGTCCACTCATGAGTGAGAACGTATGGTACTCTGTTCCTTGTTTCTGTGATAGATCACTGAGTATGATCGACTCTAAATCTATCCAAGTTGCTGTGAAGTCCTTATGTTTGTCCTTCTTTATGGCTGCGTGACATTCCATTAAATGTACATTTTTTAATCCAGTCCATCTTCGATGGGCAGCATGGTTGGTTCCATGTTTTTGCTATTGTGACTAGAGCTGCAACAAATTTGTCTACTGACACACTGTAATTTCAAAAATCAAATCTCTGTGTTTTATTTAAGAAAAGTAAAATCACCGGGTAAGGTGGTTCACACCTGTAATCCCAACACTTTCGGAGGTGGAGGACAGAGGATTGCCTGGGCTCAGAGGTTTGAGATCAGTCTGGCCAACTTGGCAAGTCCTCATCTCTACAGTAAATAAAAAAAGTAGCCAGGCGTGGTGGTGCACACCTGTGGTTCTGCATACTGGGAAGGCTGAGGTGGAAGGATCGTCTGAGCCCAGCAGGTCAAGGCTGCGGTGGCCATGAGTGCGCCACTGCACTCCAGCCTGGGTGACAGAGAGAGACTCCAACTCAAAAAATAAAATAAATAAATAACTTTGTGTTTGCAAGAGGTCACTAGGTCCTCTTGATTGTCCATATACAGAAGAGTACTCCAGTGGGAAATGTGATGTTTAGCCTAATGTGCTTCTTAAAACATAAACAGGATCTCCCAACAATTATTTCTAAGAAGATGTGGAAGGCAAAGAGGAGACTAGGAAAAGAAAGAATGGGTGAAGAAAACTTATTTTAACAATAACTTCTTTGGATCTTTGAAACGTTCTTTCTTTCTTCCTTAGCCCTAAAGAAATATCATTGCCTTCCATTTCGACTCCCCTATTCCAGTTCTGCTTCAGGTACAAATTGATTATTTAGCTTAAATTATTAAAACTTAAGAAAAACTAAGATCAGGGCCGGGCCCAGTGGCTCGCACCTGTAATCCCAGATCTTCGGGAGGCGGATGTGAGAGGACTGCCTGAGCCTAGAGGTTCAAGACCAGCCCGCGCAACTTGGCAAAACCTTGTCTCTACGATAAATCACAAAATTACCCAGGCATGGTGGCATGTGCCTGTGGTTCCAGAAGGATTGCCTGAGCTCAGGAGGTAGAGGCCATGAAATCCTAAGTGTGCCCCTGTACTCCAGCTTGGGCAACAGAGTGAGATTACGACTCAGAAAAGAAAAAGGAAAGAAAACAGAAAAAGAGAAGAGATAAAAAAACTAAGATCACCAGACCAAATTACAGAAAGTGTCGTGTTATTCTGAGGCCATGCACAACTGAAGAATGCCCAGTAAAACTACAGACTGCCTAGTGTAATTTAAGAGTCTTTGGATTTTCCATGTAATAAGAGGAAACAAAACAAAACTGCAATTATCTTTTGGAGGGTGGACCCCTTGTTCTTGTAACACAGGCTTCTCCCGCTAGGAATGCATTGGTATCAGTGTGCCAGCTGGCATTGTTGTAAAAGGCTGCATTCAGCTTCAGTAAATTTTTTTTGGAGGTTCTTTCCACACGTTTGCCCATTTCGTGATGGGTGATTTACGAGTGCACCTGCGAACACCACCCTGAGTGTTCAGCAGTTTTTGACCGGAAACAGCATGACCCCCATGCCCCATCTACCTATTCACCCGATCTTCCCACAAGGAACTTTTTTGGTTTCCTAGGATAAAAAAAAAATCCTCAAAGGGAAACGTTTTGCTGATATGGAAGAAGTGAAACAAAAAAACGGCAGAAGCACTGAAAGGCATCAAAATTGATGAGTTCAAAAATCGTTTTAAGCAGTATTTCTACTGCTTGATGGGTGTATTGCATCAAATGGAGAGCACTTTGAAGGTGACTGAAGTTTAAACATGTAAGAATAACTATACAATTTTTTTTTTTGAGTCAGTCTCACTCCATCGCTCAGGCTGGATGGAGCGCAGTGGCATGCTCACGGCCACGCCAGCGTCGACCTGCTGTGCTCTGGCGATCCTTCCGCCTCAGCCTTTCAAGTCGCCGGAACTACAGGTACACGCTACCACCCCAG
Organism: Tarsius wallacei; assembly: GCA_963574415.1. Classification (NCBI taxonomy): domain Eukaryota; kingdom Metazoa; phylum Chordata; class Mammalia; order Primates; family Tarsiidae; genus Tarsius; species Tarsius wallacei. Next base: position 78,251 of record CAUYQG010118148.1, on the reverse strand, counting down.
CTAATTTTTGATTTACTGTAGAGACAAGGTCTTGTCAAGTTGCCTGGGCTGGTCTCCAACCTGCAGGTTCAGGCAATCCACTCGTCTTGGCTACCAAAACGCTGGGATGACAGGCTGAGCCACCAAGCCCAGCCCATATACAATTTTTGATAAATAAATTCCATTTTGGGGGGCCCCACTTGTACATAAATGAAGTCTTATAAACACAGCTTAAAAACACAGCTATGTGTATTTTAATTGTAGTCTTTTTTCCTAGAAAGCCACCTTTCCATATCATCATCTCTGACCTTTCACTAACCAAAGAACAAAGACACTTTTGGAATAGAGGTAAGTCCATGTCGATTACTTTAGGTCCAAGGTCCTCTGAATGTAGTCTCTGGATGCAGGTCAGCATCACCTGGGAGATACTGGAAAAGCAAATTCTCGGGCTCTACTCCCAGACCTCGTCAACTAAGCCGGGGGTGAGCCCAGAAATCATTGTTTTAGCAGGCCTTCCAGGGGATTCTCAAGTCCACACATGTCTGAGAACCACTGCTTTTAGACGTAAGAATAAAATTCCGTGCATATCCCGGAAAACGAAACTCAGAAACTGTCCTGTGTCCCGAAGGAGACTAAACCGCAGAGGCAGCCTGGGTTTTGATGACCGAATGCCTGGCCTGGAACGCAACGTGAAGGTGAAGGTGGAACACGCCCCACATCGGGCTGCTTCTATCCCCTGATCTTTCACACACGATCTTTCTGCTTTTTTGTTTTTGAGTTGGCGTCTCACTCCGTCGCCCAGACTGGAGTGCAGTGGTTGCTCCCGGCCACCGCAGCCTCAACCTGCTGGGCTCTGGCGATCCTTCCGCCTCAGCCTTCCAAGTAGCTGGAACTACAGGCACGCGCTACCACGCCCGGCTAATTTTTTGATTTATTGTAGAGCTGAAGTCTTGCCAAGTTGCCCAGGCGGGTCTCAGGCAGTCCACTCACCTTAGCCTCCCAAAGTGCGGGATTACAGGCTGAGCCACCGAGCCCGGCGTGCAAGCATTTTTTGAAAACCATGATAGGTGGTCTGTCTCCTGCACTTGCCACACATTTGATGGGTGGGGAATTTTGCATCTTCTCTGATGTCAGCCTTGTTTCAGGGTAAGAATGTGTGTCTTTTTGCCTTCTTTCCACTCTTACCATGTGGTTCCCATGTGGCTCTCTTGAATTATGCTGTGATGTTTCAGCAGGGCTCTCGGAGAACAGGGGCTGTGCGAGAAGTCAAGGAAGTACTTGACTTCTCCAGTACTTCATTCATGAATGAATGACCAGGTCTGGTGGTTCATACACCCACTTAGATCTTCACAGTTTGGTGCGTTTTAGGTGGTCAGATGCTTCATCCAGGTTTTAGTCTGCCTACTCTGAGTACCGGAATGTTTGCTTGTTTTGGCCATGTGCATATTATCTCAGTTGTCCTGGTAGTTCAAGTTTATTGGAGCACCCTCTAGATGGTCTGAACCCTGAGCATCTTGACTCATGCACTTCTGAAGTCAATGAAGAGAATGTGGGACTGGGAAAGAAATATAATGCTTCTCTTCTAACCATTTCTTGGTTCTCTTGGCCGCAGTGGTGTCCAGCACTTGCCTGCTCTGTGCTTTTAAATAAAATATCAAAAAGCTTGCCACTAGTTCCCTCCCAAGGTGGTGACATTACCTGGTATATTCTCAATGAAACATACTAAGCTATTTAAATGAAAATGAGAACAATTATCTTATTTAGGTCTTTCTGCTTACTTAAATGTTGGTTTTCCAAAAACAAGGAGGAAAGTCAGTTGACAGAACTTGTAGGCAAGAATGGAAAGCTGAAGTTACTCCTCAGGGGATCTCTTTATTAAGCCCTGGATTTTTTGCCTTTAGGAGATTCCAGCTTTGCACTTAGGATTCTGAAGGCTGTAGGCTTGGACTGGATCCAGGGGTGCATTTCCGACTGTTGGTTGCCTATTAATGCTGAAGGCTGTTGGTGGAAACTCACAATGAAGGCATGCAACAGGAAGATGCCTGCAGGGGCTCACTCCTGGGCCTCTTTCCCCTTTTCCCTTGCCTTCCTTCCTGGCTCAGGCTGTATTTATTTTCAGTTTGGTGTCTATCACAGGCAAATTTGACCACTGGTGGCCCTTTTTAGTAAGCCTGAAGTACAATTAAGAATATAAGCAGCACAGTTGGGAAGGATTAAAATTGATTATCACTCTCCAAAGTCATGTTAGAGTAAAAGATGAAATTCCAGAAAATAGAGATACCGTCTAAAGGGGTTGAAATAAAGGGGAAGAAGAGATCTTTACTGATGCATGCATATCTGTGCATTTCAGCTCTTGGTCTTTTTATTTAGCTCCAAAGAAGCAAGGAGGAAACTTTCCCATGGAAAAGCTCTTTTATAGTGCTCCTAAACATGTATAAGTAACAGACCTGATAAGACTTTTGTGGCCTTTATGGATTGGTTAGTTTTCCTTTGGCATTCCCACCTTCCTGTGACCTCTGTAGAGAAGTCTTCATTGCTTTGGGCTGGGTGGAGGAGCAGTTACCTTTCTCTTCTACCCTTTCTCAGTAGTGACTGTATTTTAGCAGTAGGCGAGCACATTTTTTCATTTGCTTGAAGAGATCCTTTAGCTTCAGAAACAACTGTGCGAGCAAAAATGAAGCCCATTCCTAAGCAGGCAGCCGTCTTGGTGACCTCATCTTCCTCCCAACTCTGGTCCAGTTGGAGTTGTGCATTCAGGGCAGACTTCCAGTTCCTCCTGTCTGGGACTAACAGTGGCTGATATAAATAGACCAAGATTTTGTCAGTAGCCATTGTTCTCTAACTGCCCATTGTTTCTGGAAGCAAAGCATTGCTGTGGCTGCAGCATGTGCTCGCTAGCACTCTCTCTCTCTGTCTCTCTTTCTCTCTATCTCTCTCTCTCTCTCTTTCACTTTCTCTGTCTCTCTCTCTCTCTCTCTCTCTCTTTCTCTCTCTCTCTCCCCACCCCTGCTCTCTTCTTTACCTGTCTTTCATTGTGCAGAGGGTCTGAATTCTAGCTCAGCCCTTTCCATCAGCCGCGTTTGCTGCTTTGGGAGACACTCAAAGGGAGACTGACTCAACAATGGGTAGATCAACTGAATATTGTAACCTCATATTTAGATTCCAGTAATGCTTTTGTCTGAGTCTTTCCTTGATATATTTGTGGTCAAGACAAAGATATGTGGATCTAATGATAGTAAAGTCAGGAGGATTTGTAACTGGTTGAGCAACTATACCCAAAGGGTCTTGATTAATGTGTCAGTGTCAGAGTAATGCATGGTCTCTGGCATTATGCTATGGGGATCAGTACTTGCTCATTGCCTTTTCAACATTTTTATCAGGGGCTTAGAGTAGACAAAGATGCAGAAAGCGTACTTAGTAAGTTGCAGATGGTGCAAAGCTGAGAAGGATAGCTGATAGGATGAGATCAGATTCATGTTATAAAAAAGATCTCTACACATAGAAATATGGGTCAAAACATAGTGAACTTTAGTATGGACAAATGGAAAGCCCTACAAAGGTTAATAAAATACCACCAATAAGTGCCGAACTGGCTTGGTGGCTTGGTATCCATTTATATATAGAGAAGGCCTGGCAGTGTACTTTGAGTGGCTTTTGTAGTGAGGCTGTTAGAGATATCAGTGTTGTCTTTATCTGCACCATCTGAAGTTTATGGAGTAGGATGGTCATCTCTTTGTTCTCATTTTACTCCTGAGAAATATGATGTTCATCTGTGAATGCTTACTCTCTTCAAAAACACAGGCATAATGGAATGCCTCTAGGTGGGAGAACAGCCAGATCCCGTGCCGTCATGAATGGTTGAAGGAACCAAGGAATTGTGAAAACCTGGACTGAAGTGATGATGGGAGGAATGAAGCAGGTGAAAAGCTGTCAGGTGAAGAAGATCAGCTATGTAGTGCATGGCTCTAATCAGTACAACTAGTGATGATGGGGAGAACTCATAAGAAGGCGGATTTCAACTCAATGTGTGTGGTCATTTAAAACAAATAATTATTGTGGCTTGTAAGTGAAATTGAATGACTCAAAAGGAGGAAGACTATTCTAAGTGAGAAGATTTCTGGGATGTATAGTGGTTGTTTCCCAGGTCCTGGCCTACCACCGATTACTACTCATTATCAGATATTTCTTTATCAGTCTAGAAAGCTTGGGCAGATATGCATGTATAGTGTATGGCTTCAGTACCTGTGGCTGCCATATTGAGAATATTTTCTCCTGTACTGGGAAAACGGACTTATATATTCTTATTTTTAATCGTGGTTTCCCTGGATTGAAAACAGACTGTTGGACTGTGTGAATGTGTGTGAGTATACTTTTTCCTTCTCTGTCCAGATTTATTTATTAAAAGAAAAACACATCTGCATAAAAAAGCCTTAGAACGCAGGAAGAATGTCCACTTTGTTTTTCTTTCTGTAGCACCAAGACATGTGGGGTTTCAGCTTCCTCTAAGGTTTTTGAAGACTGGCTTTCATCTCCAACAAGGCTTTTTCCCATTGGAAAAACGGTCCTTTTTTGGTTTAAAAATGTATTTATATAATGTATAAATAAATAAGAAAGCTGGGAGAGAATTTCCTTTCAAAATTGAGGAAGAAATGTTGCTTTCTGAATATCATTAATTGGGAGTAAGTCATTGCCTCTTCCCAGCCCGCTGCCACTCTGCATTCTGTCCTTTTTTTCTTAAAATTTTCCAATACCCCCTTCCTCTGCTTCCTCCTTTCTTTCCCTCTCTCCCCCCTTTTTGGCCAGCTCTCTCCCTCCCTCTGTTCTTCCAGCTCCTACCTTCTTTCTTGGCAGCTACCCTGGTGGCCACTGCACCTCCTGCCCCCCACCCATTCCTCTCTCCTTTCTCTAAGCCTTTCTTCCTTCTGCCCTTCCCGGGCTAGCTTTGAGCGACTCACTGGAAGAGGCCTGTCTCTGTGTTTGTTTCCTGCGTGGGAGGGAGAGGCAGGCCTTGAGAAAACAGTTCAAAAGTGCAGAAAAACTTTACCTCTTCCAGCCTAAATAAACGGGCTTCACTCCATTTGTTTGCCCAGATTTTTCCTTTGCCCATGGAGAAAACTCCTCATCCTTCACCTTGCCCAGCCCAGCCTTCTTGGTGATTCTCAGGATCCCTCCCCTCATGCTTGTTTTGCCCCTAGACCAAGTGCCAAGTGGGCGCTGAGCCGAGGGTTTGACCAGGACGGTTCTGGATAGGATATGCAAGGGCGCCTGTGAGCTCTGTGCATTGTAGCTGCTGTCCACGAGTCTCAGAGGTTGAGGCTCTTTCCTTCTTCAGAAAGAGCTTTTTCTGTAATAAAAATGATGGACAAAATGAAAAGAAATGTTTTTGTGCCCCATCATTTTTCTGTCTTTCCTGTTTTTATTACTTCTGTGAATAGGTACAGGGAGAAAACATCTGGCTTTAGTGTCTGAAGATCTGGGATTGAGTCCTGGTTATATCACTTTACTAGCTGGGTAATCTTGGTTAAACCACTGAAGAAACCTCTGTGAGCCTCAGTTTCCTCACCTATATGATGGAGATAATACTAAACTAGGCTGTTTTGAGCATCATACTAGAATACTGGAGAAAATACTTTATAAAATGTAAATTTCTGTTCAAATAGCAGGAAAGATTAAAGGTGGGAATTAAGTGAAATTAAAATAAATTATCCTGATTAGCCAGCATCTCTAGGATGTCAGAGGATGAGGCTGATATGTAAACCAGAAGCAATGGAAGCTGGGATAATAGCACGTTGTATGATGTCCAGTATTTGCCATTTTCTTAAGTGGGGTTATCCTATGTCACGCTGGTACCAAAAGCCTTATGATCCTGTCTTGAGTATTTTACTTGAAGGAAGGGCAAGAGTTTCCCGCATTCAGATGTGTAAGATATGGGAAGAACCACTAGGATACAGTATGTGTGTCTACAAAGCCACGGAGCTGAAAGGACCCAATTCATTCTTTCTTCCTTAGTAATATAGAGACCATGGCTCTATGTTTTTCATGACAAAGAAATCACATTGTTCTGGGACATTTAGGACTTGCAAAATATGTCATGTGGTGGAGAGTCAAGTGTAATCATCTATGTAGGAAATGATTTGAAACATGTGAAACACTTTGTAAATGGCTTAAACTGATCATTTAAGAACGTTGAATTATTTTTTAAAGTCCTCTGTTAAGGTAGTCCGGGCAGGAATCGTAATCTCAATGGTTAAAACATTTTTTAAAATTATGAAAGTGTCATTAATTTCGAGGCCTATAAATGATTAAAGTAAAGTGATTAAAGTAAAATGGTATATGTATTTCAAACATTTAGAAAAGAGTTTTGAGCACAGGATAATACTTTTGTTTCATGCCATATTAATTCTAAGATGGCACCCTTAGGAAGTTTTCAAGACCAAAAGGCATCTTAGGTCCACTGGATTCAGGTAGCTGTAAAGTGTTTTCAGGACAAACATGTTTTAGATGATTTGTGCTATGAAAAGGATTTCCCCCTTAGCATGTTGGAGGATGCAGAATAGGTAAGAAATTAATCTGTTTTGTTAAGACAAAAAAGGAACCAGTTTCAGGTGATACCAATTTCATTTATATCTCAGAATCTGATCTTTGCATTAATTTTTCTTATTTCCTCATTTTCTTATTAGTTGTTCCTGGATAAAATTGCCAGATTCTTTCACCTTGCTGTCTCTGTAAGCATTGGAAAATAAGTAATTTTTTAAATTTAAATTTTTATTTTTATTTTTTAGAGATGGGGGTCTCACTGTCATCCAGGCTAGAGTCAAGTGGTACGATAATAGCTCACCGAAGCCTTGAACTCCTGAGCTCACATAGTTCACTTAATCCTTACTACAAGACAGGTAGAGCATCCTAGAGAATGACAGCAGGCTCTGTCTCAGGGGCTTTGAGACCTGTTTCATGTGCCTTCAGCTTGCCAGGTGGCTTAGGAAAACACATATTTAGAAATCTTTCCAGCAGGGTACATTCATTCACATATTTTCTCTTTCAGGCCATTTGCCCAATGTTTAGGGTGGGAGATTCGAACTAGTCTAAGGAAAGAGCTAGAAAATTTAGCTACAGGACCCAGGGGGCAGTTCTGCTTTCTGGCTCGGATCCTGGAACGGAAGAGCCTCTCTGGGTTTCCCTGAACACCTGGAATTGATTTGGGTTTTGCTCTGACTTTGAAACATTTGCTGAGGTGGAGGATGGTGGAGGGGGTAGGAAAGAAATAAATCCAGTGATTAAAAATAGCTTTTGCATGTCAGGTGCCTGAACGAATTTGGGAACATGCCTGCAATCCCTTTTGTCTGGCAGGTCTGAACTCCAGCGCTGCCGAATTACAACTGCTTTCATTTGTTTTTCCTGCTTCCCTACCATGTAATGGTCAAGGGCTCATTGGAACCATGTGTGAGCCTGGTGAGTCACCAGATCCTCAGGACTTCGGTGGTAATAATGTGTTAAAATTCCTTTTGGGGGATGGGGCAGAGGGTGGATGAAGGGAAGGAGGGAGAAGTCTGAGGTCACTTCCTACAGATGTTCAATGTGCTGGGCCCTCTCTGCAGGCTTCTTTCTCAGACCTGGCTGCAGGACCCAAAACTGGCTTCTTGGTGCAGTTTGGGGCATGCTTTGCCTTGCATAAGACCATCTCTTTTGTCCTAGGACAGCATCCCTCTGCGGAGAGGCATATACTTTAGAGTTGGCACGTTGTACCCAAACAGTGTACATTCCCTAGTGGCTATGTGCATTGGCAGCAGAACCAAGATGCTGTAATTTGAAACTGGTTTGCATTTTTGGTCAGTCAGGTCACTGGAGGGTGAATTGGGGATTTTCTGTGCAGCTTCTCTCTCCTTTCTTTGGAGTGGTTTTTATTGGCTGATGACTTCGCATGGGTTGGGTATTAAGAGGAGACCAGAAACCCAGTTGTATGCTCCCCTAACTGATAGGAGTCTGTTCTAGGTCTCATGGTGTCCTATTGTTTGGGACAGTGATGGACTGTTTGGTTGGGATGGGTGGCCCCCTAGAAAGGGCACCAAGACATTTATTGCTTAGCTTTTGCTGGAGCCACAAGTTCTGCTTGTCCCCCATTGCATTGTCACATCTTTGAGTTTATGTAAACTGAGCTGAGGGCCTGAGGAGGGACAGTTACCTCCCTTCTTTTCATTAAGCTTAGCCAGAAGTTTCGTGGATTTTGCTAGCTCTCTCAGCTGGAAATCCTGCCTGCCTGGTTTCTGGTGCCTAATCCAGGAATGTGGGAGAAAGGAGACACTTATAGGTTTCATCTACTCTACTTCCAAACCACTCTTGTATGAATGACAGAGGGCAATTGAGGCTGTTTTTGATTCCCTTTCAAGTTCTTCTGAGATCATTAGCATCTTTATCAGTTCAGTCCTCTTAGAGGCCAATGACAACTTTCCAGGGATAATCAGTTGCAGAATTAGAGCTATCAGTCGCTGTGGCCATAGCCATTTTTCTATTTGTATTGGTCTGAAAGGGTAAAGGCTCCTTATCTTTTACACTGGGACTTGTTCTAGGCATTCAGTTTGGCAGTGGTTTTACTTTCAGACTACCCTTTTGGTGCTTGCCAAAATTCGCAGCTTTTGTTTTTGCATGATTCTGGTTATAGTTGTAAATTCATGCGTTTGTTAACTATTAGGAAGAAATATCACTGCAGTCTCCTGGTTGTAGGATGTGGAAGCAGAAGGGACAGGCTTACCATTCTGATTTGAGATCATCTCTTTCTGATTCAACTTTGCCACTTTCTAGATCATGACAGTGTTGCTTAAAAGAAGTTCTGTGATTCCGGTGGTCCAATACATGAAATGTAGGCCTAGATTTAAGCACCAGGGCAGGTAATTTGAAGCCCTATTTTCTTTTTCCTTGAGTTTGTCTGCCTCTTATAAGCTTTCATGCTATGATCCTCCTTTATCTAAAAAATATCCTTGAGACAATAAAATATTTGTGGGTGACATGACATGTCCGGGGTTAGCTTTACATTTTTTCTGTGTGTGTGTGTATTTGTGTGAAGCAATAAAAATGGGTCATGATAATGCTGATGGATTTTGACTAGAGGTTTATTATACTATTCTCTCTACTTTTGCGTATGCTTGAAAATTGCCAAATGAAAAATTTACAACCCTATGAAGGATATAGACACTACCTATTAGTAGGCCTTTTTTTAGAAATGAATTGAGTAAGAGACTTACCCAGTGTGATTACACTAATGGCACAAGTGGATTCAGAACCCATGTTTTTTGACCAACAAGTCAATGGTGCATGCCCCTTTATCTCCTTGTATTTCCTTGTCAGAATCCTATCTTTCCATTTGGACAGTTCATTGTTCCTTTTCTCCTCTTCATATGAACAAGGCTTATTCTTGGTTTCCTTTTACTTTAAAAAACATATTTCAGTAGGCTTTTATGTAACTAATTAAACTTATGTTATATTCACAGTTGCCCACTGGGGTGGCTTGGGTATACACAAACAGGGAAGGAAGCCAGGTTGTTCCTTAACCCGTTTGCTTCATAAGGAAGAAAGGAAGCCTCACTGCCCTGAGTCTCCCAGGAAAGGAAAAGATTATTGTCAATTCTGTAAATGGCTGTTAATTATGTCCTTATGGTGCTACCATATGAAACTCTGGGTTTCTTGGAATAGTTTCAGGTTTTTAATCATTTCCTCAAATTGATCTGATTTTTAAAGTAAGAAATAAAAAGTCCTGTTTTCTCTTAGCTCTGAAAATTTTAGTTTTCTCAGATCTCCAATTAATTCCTATTTGCAGTGAAATAGAGTAGAAAGACCTTGGATTTTAAGAGTTGCAAGACTGGCTTCCAGCCCTGGCTGGTTTCTCCTGGCCTTGTGACTTGAGGCCAAGCTCTTGATCTATCAGGGTCTTGGTGTCCTCATCTGCAAAATGGGGACCCTGTGATACTTTTCCAGGCCTCTTGGAAGTTTTGTGAGGATATTGTGGAATAGTATATGTGAAGGGTCTTGGCAAACTGTAAAAAAATTTTTCAGATATAAGGCATATCCTTGATATTTCTCTCATGCTGCTATTGAGTGCGATAGTACCCAACACATGTGGCTGGTATTATTGTAATCGGCTAGGGTGTGGCCCAATCCAGTGGTCACACAAAACTGGGACACACATTGGATTTTTTGTCCTTGGCAGAATCCCTCACCTCCTAATTCTAGGATCCCAGATGCTTCAATCTTCCCTTGATCACTTATTGCGAATCAAAAGAGAATAAATTTGTGAGGTCAGTAAAGCCAGATGCCTTGAGCTTCTTGCTGAACAAAAGCTACCTCAAGTTTAGATTCTATGTAACATTGTTGGTATGAGCCATTTGGTTTCAAAGAACTGAAGAGAATGGTATGAAAAGACACATGAAACACTCTTGAAGGGTTCTTGGAAACTGAACAGCCCTTAACTTTGAGTTACATATAAGTAAATGGAAACCCTTGTTTTACATTTCACTTGAAACATCTATGAGGTGGTTCAGGGTTAGGCCACAGTGAAAAATGAGCAGATGTTTCCCTGCATTCAAAATGCAACGGGCTTATTATGCCCCTGCTGATTCAAGGAAAGCTACCTGCTCACTTCTGCCTCAATACTGCCCAATCTTGGGATGGTTATTTATTCACTGGCATCTGAATCACTTTCCTCTCAGAAATCAAGGGTAATTCGTATAAATGTTAACTGAAATTTAGGGGTCTGAGGAATAATCAGTAGGCAAGAAATCAACTATAATTGTAATATCGTTATGTCTTCAGTTTGCCATGCAGTGTGTTTAGCGTCTCCACTGTATTGGCGCAGTATTTTTCTGGGTCAGGTTCTCAGCATTTTGAGACAAACATGGTATTTGAATTTAAGAGTTAGTAAGTAATGACTAACACAAGGGAATTTCAGTGTTTTTCCATAAAATAAAATTATCTATAGAGATATTGATTAATTTCTAGATGGTGATCACAACATTAGAAATATTTGATACCTAATATAAAAGTGTTAATGAAGTATTTTAAGAATAACAGATATGTCTGCTTGGGCTAAGCCACACCATATTCTCCACCTTTGTAATGATTTCACTATTGCTGTTGATCAGTGTAATTAACAGAACTGCTACAATCATAAGAAAGCAACATAGAATTTTTGCATTAGTATTTTTCTATGATGAATTTAATATTTTCTGTTAATATCTACTTTTGAACATGGTTATTCATCATCATTTAAGTGCAGTGCTCACATCACTGAAAAAGACAATCCCTGCCAATCATTCACTTACTTACAGAAGGCAGTTGATTTTTATTTTTTAACCACAATCCCACACTTTATAAACATGGGTAAAGCTCTCCCTTTCCCAACTGAATCTTTTAGGTTCAAGGACAGTGATGGACCTTCTCTGGAACGCATTATATCCGAATGCAGGTATCTCAAGTCTGCAGAGATGGTTTCCCCAGCTGAGCTTGAGTTCCTTTTTAAGAGCTCCATTGCTTGACTTCCACAGCCAGAGGACAGGGCCAGGCACTGCCAATGGGTCCCCTGTGCAGCTGTAGTTGAAGGCATGTGGTCTGGGCTTTTGTAGATGACATTGAAGTGGAAAGACAAAAGTAATCCTAGCTGCTTTCCTGGGAGAGAATAAGGGAGAACCTGGAAATGTCGCCCCCCCCCCCCAACAGGAAGCAGAAACCGTGTGGAGGATTGCCAGATCAGCAGTCCTGTCCAGACCATACTGCCAGAGCACATGGAGTTATTGAAAGCAGACTCAGGGAAGCTTCTTTCTCAGGTTTTCTCCTGTCATCCTGGGCTTTCATATCACAGTGGCATCACACTGCCCAGCTTTCATGCAGAGAAAATGCCTGAGACTCCTAGCCAGTCTCATCCTTCAGTTCCAGTTGCTGCAGAACCATTGCTTGTCCATTTGGCCTGGCCTATATTTTCCACATGTGTTATCCTGGCTAATTTCCGCCATCAGTAAAGTCTTTTCATTGAGTCATAAATCTAAAGGAGAGAACAAACACAGAAAACAAAACCCACAGTTCAAGTTCATGAATTTGTGTTGGATGGGAGTGAAGGGAGGAAAGTTGATTCAAATTTGGAAAAAGTTAATTCACTCAACATTTACTGATTGACTTGTGTGTTTAGCCCTGTGCTAGGAGCTGGGCCTGCCACTGCTGTCCCGTCTATCAGAAGCAATGTTTTCTGGTTAACTAAAGAGTCCCTTTCTCTGTAGTAAAACAGACTTCTCTAAAAGAACACATTTCTGGACCTGCCGCTTAGCTGTTCTTGGACGTGTAGAGTGAGGACGAAGGGGGAGCAGCCATGTGCTTCTTTGTGACTCATTTGATGATTACTCCATTGTTTGACTAGCTTGATGTTATGTAATCAACATTCTAACCCCTCCCCCAACTCTTTTCCCCCCTAACAATCTGGGATTTTCCATAATTTTGTCAACCTTCCTGGAGACATGTTGATTTTTCCACTATTTTTGGGGGGGGTGGGGGGGAGGGCATGTCCCGGGGCAACCCAGACTTACCACTCCCTGGACCTTCAGATTCCCTGTCATTGGCAGAGCCTGGGAGAACAGCTAGGGAGCCCTTCTGTTCTTCCAGGGCATAGGCTGGGCTCTAGCAGCTTCCTGACAGCATCACTAAAAGCACATAAGAGGGAAAGTGCTGCCTGTTCTTCTTTTGTGCAGTGTAATTTCCATTCATTTTAACACTCAGAGGCAATATATTTGCTCCTTTCTTCGGAGGTTACCAATTGTCATTTTTTCCTTTATGTGTTTCTTTTTTATTCAGCCAAGAATACATTTTGTATTTCCAGGGAATTTTTTTTTTTAAGTAGCTAGAGTTTAGAAATGGTTAGTTGAGGAACTTCTGTAGTAGCCTTGCCTGGAACCTAGCCATTTTATAAGTCAGTTTCATAGGATGCCATGAAGATTTAGGCTACTAGAAATCATTTCAGTGATGTATAGCACTGCCAAAAGTCACAGGAAAGCTAGGAAGGATTCTCAGCTCATTTTTTTTGCTTCTGAGATTTTTGTGTGAAATTTGCCTGAAGTAAATTGAGAAGATGTTAAACTTCAGCCATATATGTATACCTACACTGTGAACATGGTCTGCAAGTAGAGGAAGAACTAGGCACAGCAGAGATAAAGGTGCATGTCGGTATAGCAAATGATACCTTTGGAGATCTGCAGGCCTTAATACCTTGTTATTCACCACCTGTGTAAATCAAGTTTTATAGATTTTACCTCTGATATGCACTTCAGATTTGTTTGCTTATTTTATGTGCATTGCCACCTTCTTAGACAAAGCCACCATCACCTCTCTCCAGTACTGATGCAACAACTTTCTAACAAGTTTGTCCACATCCATTCATACTCACCATCTAAAACATTATTTACAGAACAGCTAAGGCGATCTTCTTAAAACAAAATGTGGTTATGTCCTTTCTCTGTGTAAAATGCTCAATGGCTTTCTGTTTTATTAAGGATAAAATGAAAAATTCCTTAACATAGTCCCTGCTTACCTCTTCAACTTCATCTTAATTAGCTGAACTCCTTGGTCACTCTGCTTCAGCTGAATTGATCTTTTTGACACTAAAATATGTCAACCCCTGCCTTCTGCCATCTTATGACCCTCATGTTTGCTATTTCCTTTGTCTAGGACTGTGGTCCTCTGACTTTAATGGTCACAGATTGCCTGTACTCTATGGTAAAAACACAGATTTCTGGACTTCACCTCCAGAGATTCTCATTCAGTAGGTCTGGAGTGGGGCTGAGAATTTGCATTTTAACAATTTTTAGTTGATGCTGATGTAGCTGTTTTGGGAACCACACTTTGAGAGTTGCTGATCTAAGGTATTCTTACCTTCCTAAACTGTGTGTCCTTCACATCTTGGGTCAGATGTCTCTCTTCTCTAAGAGAGGCCTTGCCTAATCCCTCCAGACCTGTAGGACTTTCTGTTACATGATAACACTGCATCTTGTACTTCTCCTTTGCAGCCCTTATTGATATTGTTTTTGAGCACTTGATTGTGAAATAGATTTTTAGTGACTGAATCCACTGCAAGAACTGTAGCTCCTTAGGGGTAGGGGTCATATCAGTCTTGCTCACTGCTGTTTCTCTAATTCCTTTCTTATAGCAAGGGCTTGATAATTATTTGTTGAATGGATGGATATTGTCATTTTCTTTCTACAGGCAACTGAAAGTATATGATAATATTAATATTCTTGGTGAGTGTGAAAAACAAACAGGGACTATGGGTAAAATAACAGAAGTGTACATAAAGAGTAAACCTATTTTGTTTGTCAGGGATGCAGGATATTTTAGACAAGAGTTAGGATTTTTTTTTAAGGGACTTAACATGATGGGGAAAACTCCTTAAATTATACCTACTCCGGTGAGGATGTTAGCACAGTTGTTACTTGCCTTTTTCAGCCCATCCGTGCCCCTGATGTCTTAGGAGTGGTCGATTGCCTACGTGATTTTTTGTTATTCATTTGCTACTTTTTCTTACAGACATGGAATGTGCAGATGTCCCACTATTAACTCCAAGCAGCAAAGAAATGATGTCTCAAGCATTAAAAGCTACTTTCAGTGGTTTTACTAAAGAGCAGCAACGCCTGGGGATCCCTAAAGGTATGTTTTGTATTTTTGTAGTTGGTATGTTTTTGTAGCTGGGGGCAGATCCTCAGGGAAGGTTTGTTTTCTCACCCATAGGGTGTGAGGCAGACATTAGACTAAGCACACTTGAATCGGCAGCTGTGGATTGTTGCTGACATCTGTTAGAACAATTGTAGATACATATGCCGGGGCTTCTCTGACTCCCAGGCCTGTCACCGCCATCTTGGCCTAGACTGTGGTTCCCAGACTTGTCTGCACTTTAGAATCACCTCTGGATCTTTGAAAGCTTCCACAGCCCAGCGCATGCTTAAGACCAGTTAAATTTTTTTTTTTCAATTAAATCTTAATTGCTGGAGGCATCTATATTTTTGAAGCTTCTCCAGTGATTCCAACCTGCAGACAAGTTTGAGAAGTGCTGTCTTAGAAGAGTTGCTCTGGGTCACCATAAGATGAACTCAGGGAGCTGTGTTGTTTTGGAATTTACTGGTTGCTCTCTTCTTTTTCATGCACTTTGGCAAAATGTGTTTGTCCTTGTATGTTCTTATCTGAAAGCGTTTATTTGGGAACATAAGGGGACTGGAGTTGTCAGAAAGGGGAAGTGACTAGAGCATGCCTTCACCAACGAAGATTTCATGAACAATTAAAAGTGGAAAGGGCAGTTGTCTTTCTTTCTTTCTTTTTTGAGTAGGAGTTTTACTCTTGCCCAGGCTGAAGTGCAGTGGCATGCACTGTAGCCTCCACCTGCTAGGCTTAGGTGATCCTTCCACCTCAACCTTCCAAGTAGCTGGAACCACAGCCGCACACCACTGTGCACAGCTGATTTTTTGATTTATTGTAGAGATGAAGTCTTGCCAAGTTGCCCAGGCTGGTCTCGAACCCCTGGGCTCAGGCAATCATCTTACCTCCGCCTTCCAGAGTGCTGGGATTACAAGCATGAGCCACTGTGCCTGGCGAGCAATTTTCTGTTGAGTGGGAGTACTACTGTTTTTAGCTGAGGCCAGTTCTAACGTCTGAAGAAGTAGTCTGCTAGATTGAAGGGAGCACCCTAGGAGCAGCTGTGATGTGGACACGACAGTCTGCCATGATCCGTGCTCCTTAAAGTCATGGGCAGGTGCAGCCATGTTAAACTTCAGGTTATATATGAAGATTGCAAGTAGTACTATGGTGCTACTGAAAGCAGGGCTTGTGATATGTACAGACTTGGCATAATACAGGCAGCTAATAATGCTGTTATTATCAAGTCCCATTTGAATGACTTACTAATAGCTACGATTATTACTTAACATAATTGGCTAAGATAAAAATAATTGAGAATAATAGTCTCAAGTAAATTATAAGAGTTAAGAGCAGGGAGAGGCATGTGCAAGCTCTAGAAAATTCTTTACTTTGTTATTATTGCTCTTAAAGAAGCCATTTGTTCTCTTGTCTAGGATTTTTTTAAAAAGTCTAATGGGAATAAGGCAGTGAGAGAGGAGATTCATAAAAATCTTTGCCTGAGTAGAGGGCAGAGGATATTCATGTGTTACCTTTTGGCCGATGATAGTTATCTCCTAGTCTGGTGAAATAGAACCAGAGGGAATGTTGAATGTGAGGAGGAGGAGGGTTCTGGAAGGTGCCCAGTGATATGTATTTACAGGCCAGTGTCTTCCTAATTCTGTGAATAGGATAGCATCCTCAGCTAAGTCCAGGTTCTTTTTGTGTCCTCTCTGATGCTTGGGTGATAGTTAAGATCCTGACCTGCTGGATCTTCATTGATCTCTCCCTTCAGACCCTCGGCAGTGGACAGAAACCCATGTTCGGGACTGGGTGATGTGGGCTGTGAATGAGTTCAGCCTGAAAGGTGTGGACTTCCAGAAGTTCTGTATGAACGGAGCAGCTCTCTGTGCCCTGGGTAAAGACTGCTTTCTTGAGCTGGCTCCAGACTTTGTTGGGGACATCTTATGGGAACATCTAGAGATTCTGCAGAAAGGTAAATATGTGGAAAGGGAGAGGTGGAGGTTGTGTGGGTTTATTGTGTACTCCCCCAGTGGTGGGACGTTGATGCCTTATCTGGGGTATCTTGTCACAGCATGTATGGTCTATGGGGATGTGTCTAGTACGATTCCCAGCATTTGGCAGGAGTTTTTAGAAAAATATTAGTTTCCTTTTCTTTTAGGTATTGGAGGTTCAGATTTTAATTTTCAGCAAGGTTGTACTCCTGAAGCTTCTTGGTATACAACATTCTGATCCTGGTTTGTATTTCAAATCCGTGCCCTGTTTAAACAAGCAGTGCCCACAGCCTACCCCAGAATAGGTTTTTGTTGTTTTGTTTTGTTTTCCAGCAGTCTTAATACACACTCCCTTGATCTATTGCCATGTAATTCTTGGTCACATCCACAGGAAGGCTTAGCATCTCATCTCAGAGCATATTAATAAGACAGGCTTCTCTGCCCACTAACTGGATTGCAGTAGTGAAGCATACCTTTTACATCTGGAGCAGGAGCTGGGGTTATACCAGGACGCTGTGTTGCAACCTTGTAATGACACGGCCTCCCCTGCAAGCCTCTTCCAACCTTTTTGGACCAAGTGACTCATGTACCACAGTTCTGGCTGAGTACAGAAACAGCAGCAGGCGGCAAACTTGGGTGTTTTTGCGCTTATTTTTCTGAATTTCTTCTTAAAATAAATTGCAGTTACCAGCAGTCAGCAGTGCCCTCCAGCTGACTGTAAGCCTAGAAGCCCATTGCCCTCTCTAACCCAGGCCCACCCTTTCCCTGTGGTCACCACTCCAACCCTTGGCGCAGACACTGGGGGAGGGGAGCAAAGTTCAGGATTAGCACTTTTACTCCATATAATACCTTCCTTTGTTTAAGAATATTTTTTACCCTGCAATGCTCAAGAGAGACCCAAGTTAGATTCCTCTGGGCTCAGAAGTGTCATGTTTATTCCTTCTCTTCAGCTTCTATCGGAAAATAATAAATAAATGAACATAGCAAAGAACCAGGTGAATCTGTTGCTGCCGTTACCGGGGACTGGCAGCTGCACAGGCTTCCCCCAAACACCAGCATGTTCTCTTGTTCTCTGTGTAACTGCATATACACCCACTCATAGTTGTTGACATGAGTGGCCTGTTTATAGAGGGAGACGATATGGCCAGCTCCTAATGGATTTGATTTAGTTGCTGGCTTCTAAGCACAATGGCAGATCCCACCAGACTGTTTAATCCAGATATATTCTACTGAGAGAATGTTCGCCTCTATTTGTAACAGTGGAACTGCCAGAACTAAGCCTGTTTCTATTATAGTTATAATAATTAATATCTTTATAGTGTTTCCTTGTTTCCAAAGTACTTTAAAATATATTTTCTCTTTGCATTATCAAAATAGCCCTGTGAGATAGGAAGGGCAAGTTCTACTGTTGTCCTTCGCTGTAAAATGAGGCTCAGATTAGGTGATTTCTTCAATATCACTCATTTCCTTAAACTTTATTTTATTTAACTTGAAAAATAATTTTAATTTTACTTTTAAAATTTAACTCTCTGTCCTGTGTTTTTGCATAATAATATGGACTCATGGGGAGCTTTTGTCCTCTAAGGTAGGTTTTGCCTACCTTACTACAAAGAAATAATTTAAGATAATCAAGATATAATTCACTGTGTTTGAGAACAAAAGTCATATATCATCCCGGCCAATGTTCTGTTGAGAGAGGCAGTAAGAATCTTCCCTCTTTAGATTCAGACAATTGAAGATATAAGCAAGATGTTTATACTGAGGTACAGCTTTTGTTCTGTAACTAAACTAAAGCAACACAGCACCAGAAGAACATAGCTGTTTGGGGTGGGGTGGAAGGCCAAAGGTGCAGGGGATGTTTCAATCTGATAAACTGCTAAAGCAAAGTTTAATCATTTTATCTAAACTGGGAACTGTTTTCTGTGCAGGCGTAAACCTGTTTTCCCATCAAACTTTGCTCTCAACAAGCTATCAAATACCTGAGGAAAAACCCAAGCCAACACTCTATGTCTAGGTCTTATAGTGAAATATAATCAGACTACTTTATACCAGAATCAGAGCCTACGCTGTTTGATTCCAGGGTGACTCACTATAGTTCAGTGGAGTACCTTTCTGTCCCTAGGTACCCATCACCTCTTCTCCCTTCACCTCTGCTCCTTCCCCTTTCCTAGGGAACTTGGCATCTGGGCAGTAGTTTGGTTGTGTTCTCTCCTTTTACATGAGCCTAGTTGCGTCTCACCAATTGGAGTCACCTTACCAGTGTCCTGCTTCTTGTCTGGGCCTGAATTTGAAATCTGAGGGTAATGGGAAAACAAAACAAAAACCAGATAGCTTTCAGAGAAATTGGAGAATATAAACTCTACTGCTTACAGACTGCAATATATTTCTGAATAGTGTTGGAATTGATCAGTTTGAGGGCTGGGGACTGATCCTGAGAACCTTTTGGGATGTCTTCAAGCCTTTGGCTCTAATGTGGTACACACATATACAGCATAAATGTGTTAAGAATGAAGACTGAATACTTTCCCAACCCTTAGAGATTACTCACCAATTATCCTTCCAAGACATTAAATCCCATTTCACAGCTACTGAAATAGTAAACTTAGCCATATTTTTGTGATCTCATCCCTAGATAAGGCCCAAGTCAGGGTAGACGCAGACACCAACTCAGTTAAACATGCAGATTTCTTAGAAAAGGGGTTGAGATCATTGTGGTCCTTGCATCCAAGATCCTTCTAGGCCAAGCATGACTTGCATATTGACCTCTTTGTTTTATTCCCTATCCTATCTGTTGCAGATGATGTGAAACCATATCAAGTTAATGGAGTCAACCCTACCTATCCAGAATCTCGTTATACCTCGGATTACTTCATTAGTAAGTTCATCTTCCACTCCTCTTTTCTCACCTTGCTTACTGTAATAGGAAACTAGGAAAGGACTCTGTCTCAGTTGATCTCAGGCTCTTTCGTGGTAATCCTATCAAAAATAATGTTTTCTTAAATCTCTCTTCTTTGTTATTATTTCTTATGAAGCACAACGTTTTAACCTGTTTACATGTTTTATTAACCTGCAAGTTCCTACACACTAGGATCTCCCTCTGATATCTTCAACATGAAAGTCATGTAGAGAGAATGCAACCTGACCCCTTAATTTTGATCTTACTGGATCCTGTGCACTGTGGTGGCCATTAGACGGTTGGGTTAGGAATTGGATCTTGGCCCTTGTTCTTTTTTTAACTAGTGGAGATGACAACATTTCCTCTGGAATCCTTCTTTAAGAGGGTACTGTGTAGGAAATAAAACTTTCTCCTTTTTAATATAGGATACCCTGCCATACTGGGAGAGGGGCCTGAGGTAGAGAATTAGTGTAGGCCTTTGCACTCATATAAGCTCTAAGATGTAGGGCCATCATCATATCTGATGGCTTTGCTTTCTTTCTTTCTTTCTTTTTTTTTTTGAGTCATAGTCTCACTCTGTTGCCCAGACGAGTGCAGTGGCACACTCATGGCCACTCCAGTGTCGACCTGCTGGGCATAGGCAGTCCTTCCGCCTCAGCCTTCCAAGTAGTCAGAACTACAGGTATGCACTGTCACACCTGGCTAATTTTTTTTTATATATATACTGTAGAGACAAGGTCTCGCCAAGTTGCCCAGGCTGGTCTCGAACCCCTGGGCTCAGGCAGTCCTCTTGCCTTGGCCTTCCAAACTGCTGGGATTATAGGCTTGAGCCACCACACCCAACCGGCTTTGCTTTCAAAGAGAATCCTAAATGTTCCTTTTTCATTTTATCTTTTTACTTTATTACAGTTATTATCCCAATACTACAATAATATTAGCTATTCAGTGTTAAGAGTTTGTTGTGTGCCAGAAATGTTAGTAGACATTTCACCTATATACTCATTTGATCTTCATCACAATGCCTTGAGGAAGATTGCCATCAACCTCACCTTATAGATGAGGAAACTAAGTCAGAAAAGGGAAGTATCATGTCAAGGGCCATAACTACTGAGAAGTGGAGCAAGATTACAAACCCAAGTTCTTCTGACTTAAAGTGTTTCCCTTTAATTGTCTAAGGTAACCAGCTCCTTCCACATTGTGAGGTCACTGTAGATGATGAGAAACTGCTTGTTTTAAATACCAATCTCTCTTCTTTCCAATTGCAAACATTCTGCTTCCAGGCTATGGTATTGAGCATGCTCAGTGTGTCCCTCCATCCGAGTTCTCAGAGCCCAGCTTCATCACGGAGTCTTACCAGACACTCCATCCCATC
Source organism: Tarsius wallacei (assembly GCA_963574415.1). Taxonomy (NCBI): domain Eukaryota; kingdom Metazoa; phylum Chordata; class Mammalia; order Primates; family Tarsiidae; genus Tarsius; species Tarsius wallacei. Next base: position 57,361 of record CAUYQG010118148.1, on the reverse strand, counting down.
AGCTCAGAAGAACTCTTCTCGCTCAAGTATGAGAACGACTACCCCTCAGTCATTCTTCGAGACCCTCTCCAGACAGACACCTTGCAGACTGACTACTTTGCCATCAAACAAGAAGTTATAACCCCAGACAACATGTGCATGGGGAGGACCAGTCGTGGTAGGTCCACTTTCTGCTCTGAAAGCTCTTAGGTTTACAAGAGTTACTTAACTCTGAGTTTTTCGGGTTCCATTTTTTTCCACACCTAGTAGATCTGTAGATTCCTCAGTTTCAGCCTTCCCATCTTAGAATGTCTAGATATTAAGAACTTTTCAGGCCGGGCTCAGTAGGTGGCTCAGCCTGTAATCCCAGCACTTTAGGAGGCTGAGGCAAGTGGATTGCCTGAGCCCACTGGTTCGAGACCAGCCCAGGCAACTTGGTGAGACCTTATCTCTACAGCAAATCAAAAATTAGCCAGGCATGGTAGCACATGCCTGTAGTTCTGGCTACTTGGAAGGCTGAGGTGGAAGGATCACTGGAGCCCAGCAGGTCGACGCTGGGGTGGCTGTGAGTGTGCCACTGCACTCCAGCCTGGGCAATAGAGTGAGACTCTAACTCAAAAACCAAAAAACTTTCCAGCATGGTATGCTAGCCACATCAATTATGATTTGACAGAGACCATGGGGTCGATGATAGAATTCAAATCTGGCAGTATAACAATCAGATGTCTTATTTGGATAAAAAAAAATTATTTTTTACCCAAATAGTAACTCTAATTGAATTTGGTCATTTTTAAAGGTGTGCTTTATTTTCTTTGAGGGGACTTTACTTGAGGAGGACACAATTAAATAAAAATTGTTCCTGTAATCATCCTGGAAGACCCATAAGTTTTGCATGTGTCCTGGTATTCTTCCCAGAGTACTCACAGGTCAGAGTGTAGATTGGTTTGGTACCTGGAATGACCTCTGCTACCTGGCCGGGGATCTTTAGCCTTCTGTGACCTCTTTGGTTTGGGAAGATACAAGATGGTTAACCAATGGTTTGCTTGGAACTGGTCATCAGCAGTGTGGTGAAACTGTGTATTTAGCTAGAGGATAATGGAAAAAGGTAGCCAAAGGCTTCCAAAAGAAGGTACTCTTGTTAACATGACTGTTAAAATAATGATAAAATATTTGCTGACAGTGAAGTAAGTGTTTCAAAATAAAGCTGGCTGACATAAATAAAAAAGGTAAAATATACCCAATTTTTAGGAACAGGACATAAACACTCAGAGGTAGAGTCCACCTTGTAAAGGATCCAGATCGTTTTATTTCTGAGAAAAGTGCACTCCATTGTAAGGAGGGATTTGCTCATCCAGCAAGAGCTAGCTAATTTCTAAAAAAGTTGAAAAAGGTTACTTTTCTGGTTGATAAATAGAAAGTAATTACAAACATGAAGAGAGACAGGAGAAAGCTGATCCAACGGGTAGTCATAAGCCCTTGGTCACAGAAGTCAGGCTTGGGTTGGCCTGTTAGTGATTTCTACTCAGAGACTGACCATATGTGATTCTTATTCTGCGGTTCTTGGGGGAGAGCCCAAAGGCACCTTTACTTTGAAGAATCACCTGTATGCATCATGGGCTGTGCACATTGTCATCTTCTTCGAGTATTCAGGCTCACACTTCCTCCCAGAAGGCCTACGGATAACCAACAAGCTTTGCACAGGGAAAGTCCCTGCAAAATCAGAACCCATAATCTTAAGGCCCCAGGGTGTTTGTATTTCAGACCAAAGGGGATGGGTGGGACCAGTCAGCCTTCCCCTTTCTGACTTTTTTATTTTGGGGTATGTGTCTATTTAAATACATACACACAAGTGTATGTATGTGTGTCTCTTTTTTATCAAGCAAGTCAAAGCATTAGAACAGTTCTTCCTTCTGGAATTTTCTGTACATATATGCAGTGAGGCTGAGTCTGTGGTTTGGGTTCAGCCATGTTGTAACTTTATGTAGATCTACTGTCACGTTGTTTTAAAATTGCGTCTGGCTTTGTGTAATTGTCCCTTCTCCTTCTCCTTTCCTTGGTTCTTGGTTTTTGGTCCCACCACCCCTCCAACCCCAAACTAATGACTATTGGCCAAAAGTGACCCTCACAAAGAGACATGAAGTATTGCTTTCTGGCTCCAATTTTCTTCCCTCCCTCCAAGTTCAGGCCGCAAAAAGTTGAAGAAACCATTTTGTGCAGGACTGCTGTATGTGTGTTAGAAGTACTGCAAACAGAACATATGCCAGGAACCAATTGAATCTGAGATGGGATGATTCTGAGATGGGCTAGATGGAAAGCAGTACTGTTCGCTGGTTGTTATTAATAGTAATTATTCATATGCTGCATTCTAGTATACAAAGTGCTTCTATGTGCCACTTATTTGGATCCTAAGGGCTGTCTTTGTGCAAGTCTGTTAAGCAGGTTGCTGTAGGACTGCCTCATCTATAGTTTTGAGTGCTCTGAGATCTTTTCTATGAAGTAAGATAACTTTGGAGGGATCTTGCCGAGGCATTGCTGAGAAAGGCCAAACAGTGAACATCTTAAAGGATGCATGCTTCCCTGCATGAGCATAGTAGCATAACTGAGTATCTAAACCAGTTGGATTCTACCCATTTATGGAGAAAATACCCGAAAATGAAGGTTTCCAGCTTCAGTGTTGTGAAATAGAGCTAAAATGAAAGCTGCTTGCTGCCATACACCATAACTCTCTACAGGGTAACATTTGGTTCACATTTGTGGGGTTGTCAGAGAATGGTTATGGCATACTTTAGTGCCCTTGCTTATTGGGACTCCTTGGAAACTCAGCTATCTTGCTTGTGGAAATTCTGACCTCTTTGCCCTCCAAATATAAAAGGTAGCTGATAGAAGTGGAATCATTTCAGAGAGATTTAAGCATAAATTCTGATTTGGTGGAGTATTCATGCAAATATAAATTCTCTTTCTTTAGGCTTTTGATGTGTTTGTCTCAAAGAGAAAATGAATGACTATTAAGTACAATAGCTGGTATAAATAAACATCTTTTTATGAGATGCCACAACATTTTCTGTTCTGCTAAAAAGAGGCTATGGTATTCTGGTTGTATGCTGTTTTTGAATCATTTAATGTGAATTTCTGAAGGGGACAACTCCTTCATTTTTAATAATAATAAAGAAGTGAGTGGCCTGGGAAGGTGGGGCTGAGAACTCCATGAAGCTCTTAGTTTGCCTTCTGGAGATTACCCTCCTCTGAGAGGATGAGTAAAGAAAGGAATGAGTTGAAGCAGATAATACCAACTTTCTGTTAAAAGCAGTACTGGAGGAGTTAGGAAATAGAGACATCTACGACAGTGGATCATACAGAAAAGCACATGCTTGATTGAATACATTTAATCTGGATTTTTTTTTTTGAGAGCAACATATTTTTCTACATATTTAATTTTGGTTTTGGCACCTGCTTATGTTTGAATTTTATTGTTCACTGGAAGCACATTGATATGAGATTGTATAAGCCAGCCTTTTCCTGGGATTTGAAATCTATAGATCAGCCACCCCTGAACTTGAACTTGAGAGTTTTTACAGATATGTCTACATAGATGTTTCTCACATCCTTTTGCCTCTTGGCTTGTGCTGAATTGAGGGGGCCATCTAGTCTCCCATGATTTAATTTAGATTACCTGATAAATATCTAAAAGTAGAATATGGAGAACATTCCTGTAATTCTTTTTAGCTCTTAGATGCATTTGTTTTCCTCCAAAACATTTTTTTTTGTTAACCTCCTTTTTAGTGGCATTTTTGCCAATGGAAATTTCTCCAGGAGCTATTGTGCAATCATAGCAGCTGTTTATAACCTGGTTTGGGAAATTAATGAACTTGCATGATCTTGTGGTCAGTTAAGAATGCCGTAAGCAACTCAGAGAGTAAAGGATTTCTGACACTGCTATGGACCTTAACTCTTAATAAACTTCTTTTTTTTTTTTTTTTTTATTGCCTACACATTCTCAATTAAGTTTAATTTTCATGGACAGAATGTTACTTGGAGAGAATAAGGAATATGGTGTTCTATTTACAAGAGTGATAGTTTTTTTTTTTTAATCTCTTGAAAAAAAATCTCATAACTTCTTACTCTATTTGAGAAGGCGTAGAGGCAGTACATATATTTCATTTAAAAATGCTTAAAAATAACACTTCAGTTCCGAGGTCAAAAAAGGCTAATCTGCTCTTAGTCTAATGGAATTTTTTTTCTTGTGACCAAAATATTCTGCCAAATTGAGTCTTTTGAAATCATCACATTGGCTTGAGTTGGAATAGGGAATTCAGTCTGACACTGCTCTGATTTCCTCATTTATTCATTGGGCCTACTATATCAGCCAGAAATCCCTTAATGACATGTGTGATTGTCAGTTTCTAGATTTCTGGCTTTAGAATTCTTGAGGCCCCAAATACTGTTGTGTTCTCTGACAGATGTGAGCAGTGTTTGGCTCTGAATCTCTGTACTAGTAACTATAAAAGCAGGCAGCAGAGTGGCAATGGGTTCTGAGATGGGTCCAGGGCAGCCCCTTTCCCAGGGTAAACCTATGAACCTCGGAGCTTCCATCCCACTGGCCCCTCCCTTCTTCCATCTCTCAGGCAGATCTGATTAGCAATCTGTCCTCCATAAGAGGGTTTTTACAGTTCTTTTTTCCCCACCCCCTCCTCCCTTGTCCTCTTCCAACCTCCTCTTTACCTCCAGGTAAACTCGGAGGCCAGGACTCTTTTGAGAGCATAGAGAGCTACGATAGTTGCGATCGCCTCACCCAGTCCTGGAGCAGCCAGTCATCTTTCAACAGTCTGCAGCGTGTTCCCTCCTATGACAGCTTCGACTCAGAGGACTATCCGGCTGCCCTGCCCAACCACAAGCCCAAGGGCACCTTCAAGGACTATGTCCGGGACCGTGCTGACCTCAACAAGGACAAGCCTGTCATTCCTGCTGCTGCCCTGGCTGGCTACACAGGTAGGTGCCCTCCCCCTACCTAGGCAGTCTCTGTCTGCATGTTCCTGTGGGCGGGGCCTGGAAGGCACCATGTATATCTGCCCAGGGAAGGAAAGATGGACTCTTTCTTTTGGGAGACAGTGGGGAGAAGTCTTTAAGGGGGTTTAGTCTCTCCAGCTACTCTGCTTGTGAATAACCATTGATTTTTGGAAGCAGAAAGTAACATTCTATCCCAAGGGGTGATTTCCAAAGCAGTAGGAAACTTATATTTTGGGCCTGTTTCCATATCTGGGGAAAGGGAACTTTAATAATTTGGTGTTCCTGGAAACTCTGTCTACTGGCCTGGCATCAAGGGACTTTTCCTGGCCTGCTCTTGGGAGGTCTTTCTAAATATAAAATCAGCAACAACATCTCTTCAAGGCATACTTGACTGGCCTACATGCTAGATTCTTTTGCAGTATAGTTATCCTTAGGCTAGCCATTCAAACTTGAGAACAGTATCCTTGTTGGCCCTACATCCTGTCCAGATCCATCCTGGCCTATATAGAAAATCTTTTTCTCATTTAGTTTTAGTATTGGTTTTTTCCAGGAGTGAAAGTTATAGTAGTGGTGAGTGAAGAAATATCGTAGAGAAAGGAGGACATAGATTGAGAGCTTGAGCTTTGATTGAGAATCTGGCAATAGATTTTCAATTTATTGTTCAAACAGATTGTGGCATGAGAAATAGCCAAGGAGCATTAATACGTACATCATCAGATCTCTCTGTAAGACTTTAGTGTTTTCTGAAAACTAGAGTGTGTTGTAAGTGGAGCTTATTTTAAGCTTTGATTACTCAGATGTGGTCTAGGCCTTTATTCTCATATAATTCCCTCCACCCTGGACAGGTTATCTTATGGGGACTGTTTGTACGGATGAAGATAAACAGCAAAATCTGTGTGTCTGGTGAGGTATCTGTTTGACCTTAAGAGTATACTAGGTCCTTTTTCTTGTATTCAGGGAAGCCTCAGGTTTTTTTTTTTTGTTTTTTTTTTTTCCTGCTTGTTGGTTTTCTTAATGAGGAAAACGAACTGACCTTTGAGAACAACTCAAATGCTTAGAAAAATTACTCCTCCTTCAAAGATCGGGAGTGTTATCTTTTATGCTACATTCCACGTGGCCCTGAGTACAGCTCATTGCATGAGTGGTGCTCAGGAATTATGTCTATGTGTTGGAGTAGCAACAAGCTCAGGGCCAGGAAAGGAACTTAAAGATCCCTACTTTATTCTTTCTGCAATTCCCCCTGGTCTTTGTTTGGACATGGCTAGTATGTAGCAACTTGCTACTTTTCAAGGGAGTTCTTTCCCATCTCTGGACCGTAGATTATTAGGAAGTTTACCCATTTCCATTAATGACACTGAGAATGAGGAAAGATATGTACATCTCAAGATATACAAGAGTCCCAGCTCCTGCAGTTAAAACTCTTAGGTATTTGAAAACTAGATTCCAGTTGGCTATACTGGGGAAGGAGGGAGAAGTGCTGCTTAAGTGGAAAGAGAAGAGAAGGCAGAGGTAGCTCTAAAGTGACCTTGTGGCCTTGGGAGGTGGGCCTTATCTCTGACTGGTAGTGCTTGTCTGTTCTTGTGGTGTAAGGGAAACTGTGCTCTAGGTCTGAGTTGTGTTTGAAGTCATTCACCCGATAGATTTGTTTGGCAGGGGCTTGTCTTTTCTTCCTTCCCTCATTCCTGCCCTCTCTTCCTTCCTTCTGGTCTTCCTTTGCTCCTTCCTACTCTCCTTCCCCCTTCCTTCTTAACTTCTTTCTTTCCTTTCTTCCTTCCTCCCTCTCACCCCTTTCTTTCTTCACACATAAGGGAGTAAAACACTGAGTGAGTGGAGAAGGGACAGTAATTATTAGTTAAAAGTTTCAAAGATTGCATTAAAAGCCATTTGGTAGTGTCGTACCATTCAGTTGTTTCTACTTTATAACTGACAATTTAATTTTTCATACTGTCTCAAATGGTGGTGAGAATAGTAGCCCAGAAAACAGAAGTCCTTTGTACCCCCCCCCCCTCACCTCTAACACACTGTGTGATTTTAGGCAAATTCACCCTGTACCCTTTTCTACTTTTAGTAGAAGTGTTCATCCTTATCTTGGTGGTAGGGGATCTGTGAAAATGTAATTGAACTAAATCAATTAATTAAACAAATAAGTGCTAGACATTGTGCTAGACATAGAGGCAAAACCCTTAATTGTAGCAATTCAATTATTTCAACAAATGTCTGAGCACATATTGAGTGTAGATAAGAAGTAGCCCTTGAGGGCTCACTATCTTGTCGAATTCAAGATCTTGTAAATGTCCTTAGACTTGAACCAGATTCTCTTATTGTTGTGGTTTGAATGAAAGTTGGGATTTGTTAGGTGTGCAAGGAACAGGCAAATTTTGGTTGCTTTTTTCCTATTCTTGATGCCTGGTGAGCACCTCCTGCCTACAATTCAAACTGTTCCTACATGTTGACCCTCCTGATCTCACACCCTCAGTGTGGCCTCTTCCCATTTCAGATGCATCCCAGAGAGTGGGTAAGGGAGAACGTACCCATTCAGCCTTGGCCACCACTGGATGCTATCACCAGAGTGCCTGTAATATAGTGTCTGCCTTTATGTGGACATGTTGAGATGAGATGAAATTTGGAAAAGTACTTGGAAAGTAGAAATCATTGTATAAGTGTTGGCAATTGCTCATAAAAGTCACACTTATTTTCTGCCTCACGTTCTGCTCTTTTTTTCTGACTATTCCCTTAAAATCTTGTTGCTCCAGCGTATGTGTGCCCACACAGTTAGAGCACTCATAGCTTTATGTTACTATTACTTGGCCGAACTAAGAGTATATGCTTGATTCTCTGAACTGGGAAAAGAATCCATCTTCCTGCCCTCACAGGAGGAGCCCTGGTCTCTGTCCTATCGCCTTCTAAGGAATACATTTTACTTCTTCCTAAGATGTCTTAGTTGCTGCACTATAAGTGTGGAAATCAGTTAGAAACTGAATTTTCACATTCTCTTGCACAGTTACATTCTTCCTCCAAAGATAAGAAAATTGCATCAACCTTCACTGGGCTCCCATGGCAACTTGTTAAATTAGGTCAAGATGCGAGGGCAGATAACATGGCTTGAAAGCCCGCCTGTTAGCTGAGTTAAGAATACATCAAATGCAGTGTTGGCTTCCGCCAAAATGTACCTCCTTACCTTACTGTGAACTGCTTACGGTTATCAAACTGATACCATCAGAGAGCTCCATTTTCTTTTGTTCGAAGATACATTATGAACCCCTTTAATTACAACACAGTCTGAGAGAAGTAGCCGAGTGTTTCCTATATGTTTTGTAGAACTAAGCAAAATATTTTACAGATCCTTGAAAAAACATAGGTATCTCTAATTCTTTTTCTTCCCCCAATTTCAGTAGGTGTAAAATAATATACTGTATTGTCATATAGTATTCTCCTGTCCTCTTAATCCCTCCAGTTCCGTTTTATAGATGATGAAACTGAGGCACAAAAAGGTGACTCATTTAAGGTCACGTATGTAACTGCAGTCTGCACAGACAGTAGCTCCTGAATTGAATCTTAAGTGCCAGATGTCTCACCTGAATACAAAATATGTTCTCTATATTAATGAATGAGAATACTCATTGGTTATCTCAGGTGTCTGCATGGAGTGATTAGGACCTTGTCTCCCTCTTGTCACTAATTAACACCGTATGTATGTGGGTTAGGGGTATGTGGGAGGGGGTAGAGCAAGCCTTTGGCTTCAGTCCAGTTATTGGCCTATAAATCACCAATATTGAACTTCATTCTAAATTGCCAGACATAGTCACAGATAAGGAGTTCATTCCTATCATTTCTGCAGCTGTTACTGAACAGGCCTGGTGGTAACACCTTTATCAGTTTCTAGGTGTGTTCCCACCCTTTGATTTGCAATCATGAATGAAGTGGTTCTCTTTTTTGTCCTGAAGGCTGAAAAAAAGGCTAAACCCAAAGCAAGTCTATAACCATAAGAAATTATGTTTTATGGTGTTGTGAAGATTTGTAAATAGACAGTTCCTTGGTTTCTTAAAGCTACATTTGGAATTGTCTGGAATTCAGCATCCAAATTTTTTTTTTTGGTGTGAGATACCACAAAAAAGTTACCAATCTTATAGGTAAAAAAAGTCCCATTTATTCCCCATAGGTCCTCTCAAATTGCTTCCAGCCTGAAATAAATCTTCTTGTTGCCACTCATAGATGACACTAGAGCCACAGTCACACAATAAGAAAGTCCCAGGGCCTACCCCAGAATCTTGGAGTTCTGGCAAGTAAGTGAGTTTGAGGGTTCAGTAACCCAAAGCTACTACTAAAACATGTTTTTGAAAACACACAACTTTACTGCAAAAGGAAGTGTTTCGAAGCCCTTCAATTCAGAATGAAACCTGAGATTTTTGGTGGCATTACCTGAAATCACAGTTTTCTAAAGGAAAGCTAGATTGCAAAATAATCTCAGCGTACTCAGGTACAAACAACGACTGAGGAAACTTTTGGTATGAGCCTAAGATAATGATAAGGAAAGCAGAGAAGGGTCCCCAAAGCAAGTTACTAGCACAGTGTAAATTTTGTGCAGAAGAGTTTAAATATTCCAGACACAGGTGGGTATGTTATTAGGAACAGCATGGAGTTTCTTTAATGTGGGGGATTACCTGAGCCAAGCTCTGGAATATAAAGTCTCTTCATGTAAATGCTGTTGGCATAAGCCAGTGTTAGAGAAGTTAGGGGACTTCACTGAAGTTTTTGGGCCAGGCATAGCTGGACCTGCCTCACAGGCTTGCTGAAGCCATTACCATCTCAATGTAGAGCATCCTTGCAGCCTCTGTTGGGTAAAAGGGAAGGAAAGAGCTTGGGGATGAGAAAAGCAGGAACAGAATGTCTTCCCTTTCTTGCTCAGAGGCTGCTGTGATTGGCAGCTTGCACAAAGCCAGCCAGACCCCCTCAGCCTGAATGGAGCCTTCCTGCCAGCCAGCAGCTAAGAAGCTGGAACTGATTCTATTCCTGTGTTATATTTGTTGGTGGATTCTACAAGGGTGTGTGGGATGGATTTGGGGATCTCAGTGGAGTAAAGGGTTCACATGCTGCTCAATTATGCGATTGATGGGAAAATACTTTGGAACACTGGGGAGGAAAATTCCCAGGAAGATTTGAACTGGATGGGAGGCAGATTCCTTTTCTGTTGCCTGCAGAGTAGTTTCACTCTTTCTGACTCTTAACAAATTAGCTTGTGCCAATTTTTATTAATCATCTGCCACCAGTAGAAAAAGATTACATGGTGATAGGATTCAGTCTCACTACTAACTTTTTTTCCAAAATGCCTTTTTACAACGTGGAAAGTTGAGGTTCTCTGTTTCCAACTCGGCCTTTGAAGGCCACAACTGTCTGAACCCCCTCGGTGTGGTGTCTTGATTCAGCTACGGTAATACCTTACAAGCTGTCTTTGGGCAGAAGACAGTGTGTCTCAGACCCTGGTGCCTAGTGGGTGCCTGAGTTTTGGATAGTAGGGAACACAGGTAACCCATCTGTTCTGGGTAAAACCCCTCTGCCTGTCTGCCTGTCTTAGCAGAGTCTCTTGAGTCTCAAATTTTTGGGGTCACTGTTTCTTTAAGAAAAACTTACTACAGAAAATAGAATTGGGTGGTGACTGTTCTGGAATTCCACTCTGTCTTCAGTTTGAGGCTCCACCTTTTTGCCTTTTGAAGCAAAATGTTTCCATTGAGCAAAATGCAGCCAGCGTACTGCTGAGACAGCCACACAACCCTGGTTGCCTTTAAGCAACAGGCCTCAGAAACTCCTCATCACTTCTGTTGGGAAAGGCCCTGCCATGTGTCCCAGATGTCCCTGATTTTGCCCCTTAGCATCTTCCTTTTTCCTGGATGTCCTTCCCTGCTGTGGAGGGTGAGCAGCATCTGTTCTTTATAGAGGTTCAATCCGAGAGAAGCTCTGCCCCTCCCTGTTCTCCCTACTGTGATTTTCATGTGATGCCTGCAGGTTGGCGTTCTCATCAGCACCCCGTCTGTCACTTGGGAATGCCTTCAGATTGAAGTCCAGGTCAGAAGCACGAGAGGGTGGCCATCCCATGCTGTCTCACCAGGGATGGTGTTCGAGGGCTATACCCTGTAGGGTTAAGAGCATGGACTCAGGCCCTGCCGGTGAGCAACTGTGTGGCCTTTGGTAGGATAACATCTCTGTACTTCAGTTTTCTCATCTGCAAAATGGTAATACTAATAGATCTCATAGTCTTGTTGTAAGAATTAATGAATTAGCTTATGGAAAACACCCAGAACAGTACATAATAAGTGCTCTTTAAGTGCAAGTGGTTACTACTATTCCATATTATTCTCCAATCTTTTTATATTTGCAGTATAATGCTAAGACTGAGGTCAGGAAACAAAAAGAATTCTAGTAATTGCTTGCAGTGTTATGAGCACAGCAGATATTTAACATTAGAATAGGTCACTTCAGTTATTCAACTCAAACTATATGTGTATTAGATTTCCTACTGTGTGCTAGACTCTTCCATTAAAAAAAAAAAATCTCTCACTGAAAATCACATTATGGTCTATTTTCCCATTGTACAAATGAAAGAATTGCATTTTTTTTTCTTTTTAGAGAAAAAGATCTAGCCCAGTGTTACATAGCAAACAACAGATAAACTACCTTTCAAAAATTTTCAGTGTCAGACAATTAGTAGTGAAATACAGAAAGTAGTGTTAGGTTGGGTCTGCTAAGAAGCAGATCCCAAGACCTGATTAGATGTGTAAGAAATTTATGGGGTGGTGAACATCTACAAAGGACAAAAAGGGAAGAGGCAGCAAAGAGAAGGCTGGAGATGCCTTCGGACTATGCAGCAGGTCTGGAAGGAAGGAAATTTGGGTAGGAAAGACGTCTAGTTGCAGCTCAATTCTGAGAATTTGGACTAGGCCAATGGGGAATCCTTGAGTCAAAGTTGCTTGGTGGAGAAGTTCTGTATCTCACGGGAGTTGGCCTGCATGCAACCACCATGCTCAGTCCCTGGTTGGAGTAGCCCCCAGGAAGCATGGCCTAGATATGGACATGGTAGAGCCAGTCACTTTTGTTCCCCGCAGCAGGATATCTGAGCAGCACAGATAGTGTGACAGCTGCATCAGACCTGACTTAGAAAAATGTGACTTGTCAAAGAGACCCCAGCATAGCTTTTCTATCTACCCATTTGTAAGGCAGGACTCAAGACCATGTGTCCTGATGCTCTTGGTGGCCCATGATGGGCTTCTGAGCTCAGTGCATATCATTGACTGTAACTCTCCAAACGTTATTATCTTTTGTGTGACTCACATCTCCCTGAGAGATAATGAGAGTGAAAGTTCTCCTAGGGTGACTGAATGTGAAAGTTTAAACTCTGAAAGGAGGAATGGGACTTGCTTTGTTGAAGAGATGCTCACAGGGACAGCTCTGTGGAGGTGTTTGACATTCAGAGTCGAGGCCGTGCAGTTTCTTGTGGAGGCCTGGCAAAGGCTAAGTTCTCTGTCCTTTCCTCTTTAAAGGTGTAGGTAGAACACTTTCAGCTCATCACATTAGGGTGAAACAAACAGTATTTATTCTGCTACCTCCATGCTGTTGTTAGTATTTGTTTTGTTATACAACCCAATCTGGCTACATTGCCTTATGTTTGAAGAGTGTTCAGAAATCATTTAGTAGATAAATACTTTAAAAATCCATTGTGCCAGTGATCACTTAGAATCTAGTTCAACTACCTCCCCAAGGATTCTAATATACCTAACTGTTGATTTCTCTTATTCTTGATGTGCAGGGGAAACTTACCCCTAGGATAAAATAAATTCTAGAGATAGAGTTGAGAATTCTACTGAGGAAAGTTAACCATCTTTAAACTTCTAAAGTCCTGTTCCCTAACCATGACCAATTAACACATCCTTTTTTCTTCTTGTTACCTAGATACTTAGGAAGACATTTCACTATACATTTACACTGGTTAGAAAAAACATTTCTTTGGTTGATAACAAAATTCTCATTCCTACCCCCAAATCCAAACTTGACCCGTCTCTGATGACTTCTTTAAAGAATCAGTTACCTAGAAGACATCAGGAGGAAAAAGTCATAAAGAAACCCACTTCCTGACTTGAGCTTCACTGGCTCGCTGTCCAAGTTTGTGTCTGAGTGCTAGCTTGAACATGGTTAGACAGAGTTAGTGGTGGCTTTAGAGGAAAGAAGTGCCTGCATTTGAATAGAGGCTGCCCCTTTAAGAGAGGAACAGTCCCCTTTCTCTTGCTGCCACCCCCACACATGTGCACTTGAGCACTTGCAGGTGTGTAGAGCCTGAGCAAAAACAAAGGTCTTTCCCTCACACGCTAAAAATGCGTAACTGTCTTATTCTCAGACCCAAGTCAGACTGGCCAAATGAGGCTCACTTAAGCCTGTCCCTGTCCCATGTGAGGCAACCCTGTGGCCAGTTGCCAGCCACCTGGGCTTGCTGTTGAGCCTTTCTTGGGCATCGATGACTGGACAAAACATTCTGCTTTAATGTTGGCGAGATCTGTCTTTTTGGGCCCAAGCTTACAGACATTTTGTGGGGAACTCTGCTGAACTCTCTCTAGGTCAGCACGCTAGGTGGAGGCTGCTGGGAGGACCATGAATGACTAGGGAAAAAGGTGCCTTGGGGGAAAGAGGATCTAAGTCCATCTGTGGCCAAGATTTCCCCAAGCCATAAATGTCTGTGATACTTTCACTTGCAAAGCAGTTTGCATCTGCTGTCTCTTTCTGTGTGTACGTACTTTTCATTAGAGTAAGGATTTCAAAGTCATCTTTAACTTTAAAAAGTCTTAAATGGTTATTCTCATTTAAAATGTTAAAAACACTTACATTTATATACTTTACCTTTTTTTCTTAACCTCCAGTGTTTTCAAGGTTGCCATACAAAAGGCCAATTTAATTCTTGGAAGACTAATTAAATTTCATCTGGTGCTTTAAAAAATTTTTTAAGAAGTTCCATTTTTTTCTTGTCTTTAAAAAAATTCTGTTTTAAGAGTATATTTTCTGTTGTTTCATTCTTCTGTTTAACCTCATTAATCAGGGACAAATTAATATTAAAGTCCTGTACCCTTGACTTCCCATTTGGAGCTTTCCCATGAACATGTATGTCTTTTAATTTTGTAGGATGCTGTCATCTCTCAGTCCTCCACTGCCTGCCTGACATGTGACATGGTTTACATATTTTTTTTTGAAATTCCTCCTTTTTTTGCTGTAACATAGGAGGGACATGAACTTAGTAGTCAAAGCTGGTTCTAATTGATTGGATAACTATTTCCTAACTCTTTTTCATTGTTAGATGCTGGTTATTTCAGCAATAATTATGAAGTTACCGTTCATCATTTTCTTCATTAAATGTGCATTTTAAACACCTGTTAGAACGTTCTTTGTTGTTATGAGTTCAGAATTTGTATCCCAAATCACTGCCTTGAGTTACTAGCCCTTGGTATAGGAACATATCTATAGACTATATGGAGATACAATGATTCAGTAAACCAAGACGTTGTTGGCTTGTTATAGAGTGTATCAGATATGGAGTATGAGATGAGATTGGGTCAGGGTGGGGACAAAGGAAGAACACAACTCAGAATAAATGGGAGAAGGCACCAGCAGACATAGAACTAAGCCAATATATCAGACTTTTCTTTAAAAAAAAGTCTTCTCAGTGCCATGATTGCCAGTCAATCCAGCAACACAGTCTCAAGTTATTCATCCCCAGGCAGAAGACTTTGTGCAGCTTTAGGTTGAGTTTGGTCTGGAGGGCAAAAAACTGGCACAGTATCTTCTGTTTAATTTGTCATGAAACTTCATCTTGTAAGGACTTACAAATGAAAATAGATTTGAAAGCTTTTGTGGATGGTGATTTAAAAGGGTGTTGCTTAGACTCTGGAGTCACCCACCCCATCCTCAGAGGTGGGTCCTCCTGGAACAGCATGAAGTGCAGATAGATACGTTTGTGAGCAAATGGGTCATTTCTGGATTCGAGTGTTCTGTTTTTGCCATCATCGTTTGGCTGTGGGTAAAGACACCTGGCTGGAAGGGAGGGGCTAGTCAGGCCTGTTCCTCTGTTTTAGGGCCACCTGCCAGATGTGTGCTATCAAGGCAGATTCAGCCCTGTTGCAAGGGTGACCAACCATGAGAGTTTCATAGGTTAAAATAAATGTGGTGTCCTGCCCATACTGAGGTATTTGATTTGACTTTTAGAGTAGAGCTAAAGAAAATTAGCTTCTCAGAGTAGCAAATTAACCCCAAAGGACAGGAGATGTGGTCATTTTTATTTTGGGGAGCATGTTGATGAAACATAACCTGGGGGTCACCCATGTTGTTTGGCCCCAAATATAGCTTAATAGAGAGAAGCCATTTGAGTGGCTTTTTAAATCCTTATGCCTTTCTTCAGAGTAGGATTGTTTCAGTGACATAATTTAGTAAACGTTGACTGACTACCTGCTGAAGGCAAGATCTCATCCCCAGCACTGGGGATATAAGGCTTAATAAGTTACAGCCTGTGTTCTAAGGTAGCTAACACTGGAGTTATTCAGTGACAAATAATTTTTGTGTTGATGTTTGTGGGTGAGGCACTGCTCTAGGTTTTGGGTTGTGGCAGTGAAAAAAACAAAGTTCCTGTCCTTAGAGCATATGTTCTATGATGAGAGAGAGGGATAGAGAGCAAGCCATTGGGGCTGGCCTTGGTGTAAACCAACTACAATAGAAATGTAAGGAGACTGCCCTGGAAAGTAACTACCCAGCGCTGACCTCCATCTGTATGGAACCAGCTTCTCTGTGTTAGCCTCTCATCGGGGCACAGATGACAGAGTGAGAAATTGTGGTCGAAATGGAAATGAGGAAGAAGTAGGAGGAAAAACTGAAGTCCAACTCCAAACCTGTTTGCAAGCTGTGAGGAGGGCATTGCTAATAGGCACGCAACTCCTAAACCAGGAACATGAAAACAGAGATACTGACAGATTTGGCAATGGCAAAGATTATCAAAACATGTTATGAAAATTTTGTCCTAGCCTACTTCTATGTATTTATTTATGTCCCTTAGTTCTTAGTCTCAGGGTTAGGGGCCAGACAAGCAGAGGATTTTTAATAACCTGCCCTCATTGAGATGGATGATGGGCCTTGTAGCTCCTGGACAAATAGAAGGGACTTGAAATAGGACCAAAATGGGCAGGAATTTGAAATCTTACTTTTTAAAAATGAGATTATTGCCTTAGATTTGAGGTCCCTCAAGGGTCCCCTTTGGAGGGAAACATCCTTGGTGTGATTTGCCCTGCTGGCCTGGGATCCCTCCCAGTCCCCATCTGATCTTTCTTTTTTGGAGGTGATGGTACCATGTTCTTCAAATCAAGACTGTCAGTGTGTAGTAAGAATTTCCCTCTTATCCAGAACTGAGAAGAACAAAGCAGTCAGAGGAAGTTCCCCTGTTGCCGCCAGGGGGGGTTGAGAGGGACAGATGGCAGGGGGGTGTGGAGGTCCCACACCCTGGGAGACAGGGGTTTGGAGTGTGTGTGTGTGTGTGGTGCCCTCCCTCCCTCCCACATGGCTCTGGAAAGAGACCTCCTTCTAACAGGGACCCCTCTGTTGTTGTGGCTCAGAGCTTTGACTTGAGAAGCATAGTTTCCCAGTGATGCCACGGGATTCCTGATGTGTGACACTCCCGGGCAGCATAGTGAAGGGCACTGTTGACTGCCCTGGGGCCCCCAGACAGGGACACCATTGTGAGTCACATTGAACATGTGAGCTCCCCTTCCCACGACTAGGGCTATTCTTAGTACCGTTTTCTGCTCCAGGGGACAAAGGTCACTGAGACCACAGTCCATTTGGGTAGGTGGACAGGGCTGGGCACAGGGATGAGGGGGAGGTACAGGGAGAATAGAGGAAGAAGCTTTACAATTTTAGATGTTAGAACAGAGCAAGGTATGGAACTCTGGAGCCCTCTGGATTTGGGCAGTACAGCAACATCTTCTGAAAGAGTTGTAATTGGGAGTGCTAGACTCTTTCATTGTCTGGATGCATCTGGGACATAAGAACTTCTGATGAACCTGGACTTGGGTGTGGCTGGCAGATCTGCGTTCCAGGCCTGCATTCCAACCCCAGAGCTGCCTTCAAGCCATGGGCTTTCAAGTGACCCTGATTTCCCCTCTCAGACCAGAAGTAAAGACTACCTGTGTTAGACCAGCCACTAGTCCAACTGGAGACTGAGCCCACTCTGAAGCCAGTATTCTTGCCCTGGCCCAGCATTTCTGACTGGAAGAACAATTCCATGTCTATCTTATTTCTAGTATTCCCAACAACAAAAGGGCAATTTAGGAGCAGCAAGAAGGTATATGAGAAGACTCTTCAGGAGTGATCACATTTTTTCTTCTGTGGTACAACAGTTTGGGCTTTCTGAAGGGTAAGCTCCGTGTGTGCTAGTTTGCATGCAGGATTTCTCTGCTGGAATCAGGGGAAGGAGACTGGAGGTGATGTCACCACTATGTTCACTTTCCTATAGTGAAGCCAACCAAGTATACTGCTTCCTATTCAAGTTCCTATGCTTTCTTTAGGCATCTGCTTTTTCTGTTTACCCCTCTCTTCCCTTTGGTGTAAATAGAAAAGAGTTTGAGAGCTGTGCACCTGGGATCTGAGCTCCCAGTATCTGAGCTTAACATTTTTACGTTCCTTTTGAACAAAGAAAAACTATAACGAGGAAAAAATATCCTCTGGCAAGGACTCGCCCTGTCCCCTGGCCATATATATATACCCATGTCGGTGGTCACATATGCACAGAGAAAGGGCTGGAGCATTCTGGAGCCTGCCACTGTTAGACATTTCAGTTTGCGAAATGGTACTGGCAGAAAAAAACAAAGGTAGTAATACCGTCCAAAGATTCCTCCTCTAAGAGCTGGTGCCAACAACATGAATTGACGTTCCTATCTCAACTTTATGGCTGCTGAGGGCAGAAGACAGGGGTGTACTCATGGGCCTTGCTCTCCAGGACTTGTGGGTGTGCTTGCTGTTCCCTGCCAGTGACTGGGACTTCCCTGGGTAGAAGGATCCCAAACTTTCCATCCCTTTCCTTAGCTTGGCATAATTACTCTCTTCTCCCTCAAAGAGATTTTAAGATAGCTCCTCAGGTAAATAGTGGGAGGGAGAAGTAATGCTGTAATGCAACTTAACAGCTACCACAAGGGGAATTGTCTGAGCTGAGCTGAAACATCACCTGTGGAGGTGGACGCTGAGGCTAGAAAGCAGCGTGACTACTAGTGGTCAGACGATCGGGAGAATCACTGATCACCCGGTGTCCTGTGACTACCCTGAGAGGTGGGAAGGTAAGGGTTTTTGAAGCCGGGTCTTTTCTCTCTTGGAGCACCGTACCAGCCAGGCAGTTTGGATGTCTGGCCTTTGTCTTGGTCATGTCCAGGGGCAATGTAGCATTGAAATGAGGAATTTGGGGACCAGACTGCCTGGGTTCCAGTCACGGCTACTCCACTGCTGATCTGAGTGGCTTTGCACAAGTTAGACAGTTACATAGTGAGTTTTCTCTGCTGTTAAGTGGTAGAAGCAAATAGCATAACAATAGCATCTACCCCATAGAGTTATTGTGAGGAATGAGTGAGACAGAGGAAAAGCATCACTCTCAGTGTCTTGATGCATGATAGGTTCACAGTCATAGCTCTTGTTAGTTTTCTTCTCTGTTAGGGGTCTTAAAGCAAGCCCTTGCCCCCCCACCCCCATGTCCGAAGCCTGTAGTCTTGGCACAGGAGAGGTTTTCCTTTACATATGTCTCTTCATGGGTTCTGTTGATTGTCTGTAGTCACTGTGAAGTTCTTCAAGAAACCTAGTTTGTCTCTTGGGCCCTTGCTGCTGCATTTCTTATGAAAGATTTGCTTTCTTACCTCCTTGTGCCCATTAGAATGACTTTTCAGTGATTCCTCATGTAATGTCATGTTAATTTTGTGAGCCCAGACAGGCAATAGCTGTTGACTTTACTCCTAAAAAAACTGCAAATGTATCAGTTGTATGCTAGTTTTTGTTGTTGTTGTTGTTATTTTTTTTAAAAAAAAAACAAGGGGCAGAAACAGGAAGTTATGACTTTACCAGTGTAGTCCTCTGGGCTGTTTCTTCTAGTATTAATTTATTTTGTAGGCATTTGCTGAATCATTTTATTCTGAAATGCATGTAAGGTATGTCTTGCGAGTTGGTTTTAAAAAGTTAAAGGTACTTTCTCAGAGAGAGGAGGTAGACATATTTCATTTTTCTTATTTAGCTTGGGGAGTGCTGAGGAGGAGTCCTGGAAACGACCATTAGGAAACTGTTACTGGAGGATGCTTCCTTTGGCTGTGGGATGATAATGCTTTTCAGTAACTGTTTTCCTCATATGGCTCAGTCGAGGCTGCTCTGGTGCTTGAAGTCTGAAGGCCTGGGCACTAAGCCCAGCATCACCATTTGTTAACTGTGTCTTGGAGTAAAGTCGCAGAACTTTCCTGATCACCTTTTCTCCACCAATAGAATGGAAACAGTAAGACCACTTGTACCTCCTTACAGCAGAAGGATGGTGCATGGATTTTAGGAGCAAGTAAAATGATGCCTGTGAACATGCCTTGGTAGAAGTACAAGACATAACAAGAGATTGCCCTTTTAGAGCATACAGGCTATTTCTTTTTTAGATTGAAAGGGAACCTAAAGCTTGCTTGCTGTTGACTCTCAGTTTACTTTGGGACAGGCAAATTTGAAACTGGGGTTAAGGATTAGAGTCTTAGAAAGTCTTAGAGTCTTAAATTTTCCTGTATGAGCTAGGGCATCCTGGACTTCATCCATCTACACACACATGTGTACAAGGCACAATATAGATGTGTAACAAGCAGCATGGGCTGCTGAACCAACATTTGTTTCTCCAGCTACACCCCAAAATTGGGTAGGAATCACTGGCAGCATTGTCATTTCAGAATAGAAAGCCATCCAAAATAGAAATCTGTATGGTAGGATAAATGGGCTGCTAGAATATACCAGGCCTTTTAGAGCTAAGATCTTGGCAGTGTTAATTACTAAGACATGAGGGGTGTATGTGTGTGTGTGTGTGTGTGTGTGTGTGTTAGAATATACTGAACCCATGAAGAATTTCTAAGACAGTTCTGGTCTGACCTCGGAGGATTTCCTAGGTGGCAAGTTAATTCCTCAGATAGTGATGATGCTTTTTTTTCTTAGTTTGAGTGCTTGTTTGTAATTGGCCTGGGAGGTAGGGTGGTGGTGGAGAGGAATATTATAAGCAGTCCATCTCTGCTCTAGCAGACATGAGAAAATACTTAAGTTATGCTATAGAAGGGTAGTGATCTTTCTTACTCACAAATCAGAGGCCTGCAGCTCCCTACTTTAAAGGAGGGCTTATGAGCTTTGACTCTGCTTGGAACTGGCTTCTTCAGCTAATACTTTTCTTACTTCGTATAGCAAAAATAATGACTTAGATTTTGAAGGCACAAAAGATTATGTTGCCTTAGAATATCCAGAGGGTAGACCAGGTATTCTCTTCTAGAGTTTGCTTAGCAATAAAATATGGACAGCTCTTAAGTCGATCAAAGTAAGGCAATTGATATGGTATTTTCTTATATGCTTTTCTTATCTTGGTAGGGAGTTTTTTGTCTTTTTTGTCAATTCGAGCTCATGACACTTTATGTTTTCTTCATTTTCCCTTGGCTGGATGGACTGAGAGGAAGAACGAGGGAATGCTGTGTATGGGGATTAGTTGCCGAAAGTGCTGGGTATCTGGTGTAATGATTCACAATGCTTGTGTTTCTAGGCAGTGGACCAATCCAGCTGTGGCAGTTTCTTCTGGAATTACTCACTGATAAGTCCTGTCAGTCTTTTATCAGCTGGACAGGAGATGGCTGGGAATTCAAGCTTTCTGACCCAGATGAGGTAAGAAAGGAGTGGCTTGAGAGCACTGTGTTGAGGAAAGATGAGAGAAAACCCTGGGAAGGAGTTGTGTGGGCCTGGATGACATTTTCTAGGATTGAAATCCCAGCTCTGCCACTTGCTAATTGTGTGACCTAGAGCAAGTTAGGCAGCCTGTTTGACCTTTAGTTTCATTTTGGAAGATAGAGAAAATTCTATATTACCCATTTGTTTTCTATAATTATCTGATAAGAGGCACTAAAGTGCCTGGCACCTGGTCAGCCCTTCATCCATAGAGTTGCCTGCTATGACTTTGTGTTCTTCCTGCCTGTGAGTATGAAAGTTGCCTTGGAAGGTTCGTACAATTGTTCATTAATTAACATGTGTATTCTTTCATGATACATATGCTTATTGAGTGATTGTTCTGTGCCATGTTCAATTCCGGGCATAAAAGACAATGAACAAGAGAAACAACATCTCTGTTCTGGCAGACATGAGAAAATATTTATGCTCTGCTACAGAAAAAACACTTCCTGTTGATGAAAGGCAGGTATGATTGCAGCTCAGCCTCTCCCTCCACACCCTCCCATTAGGTTTCATGCTTTCAAAGCAAGAAAATACTACAAGTAATATGGGGAGAGAAGAGTCTGTGGTGTGGCTTTTTTTTGTTTGTTTTTCAAAATCAAATATTTAACCCCATTTTATAGAAGTTCAGGGTCACTGTGCTTTCATCGACTTAAAGAATCAGCTTGACTCATTTCTGCCCAACCCTTGAAAAATAAAATTCAGAAGAGATAGGTCAGAAAAATGTCTTCTGTGCCTATGTGAGTCTCTAATTGTCTTACATGAGCATCGTGAATAGGTATAATATAGACATATAAACATGTATATTTGGGTTATCTTATAGATTTTTACCTACTTATTTTTTTAAAAATTTCAGGTGGCCAGGAGATGGGGAAAGAGGAAAAACAAACCTAAGATGAATTACGAGAAACTGAGCCGCGGCCTACGCTACTATTATGACAAAAACATCATCCACAAGACGGCGGGTAAACGCTATGTGTACCGCTTTGTGTGTGACCTGCAGAGCCTACTGGGATACACCCCTGAGGAGCTCCATGCCATGCTGGATGTCAAGCCGGATGCTGATGAGTGATGGACACGGAAGGGGCTGGGGGACCCTGCTGAGACCTTTCAAGGACAACCGCGTTGGTTGGACTCTTAATTTTTAACTGTTATTCTATTTTTTATTTTCCAGAACTCATTTTTTACATTCAGGGGTGGGAGCTAAATGAGCTGCAGCTGTAATCAATTGTGCGCTGTCGGAAAAGGAAAGCCAGGACTTGTGGGGTGGGTGGGACAAGAAATTTTTAAGCAAATTTTCAGGAGAGAGAGAAGGGGTCTTCATAGAAGCCTGAGGGATCTGGCTCAAGAGAGGAAGAGACTAATGTGTCCAATCATTTTCTTAAAAAAAATCATCCATGAAAAACTGTCTTGAGTTTTGAAACCATTAGCAAGAGACATTGTCACATCAGAAGTCATGAGACTGATGAAAGGCAATGAATTTGCTTTTGTTTTTAGATCTGGGAGGGCAACAAAAAGGGGGGTGGGATGAAACATTTTGGGGGGGATGCACTAAAAACTGAGGACGATTTGCCTTTTATTCTACTTTTGAAACAAAGATGAACTTCAGTGGGGAGGGGCCAAAACGGTTTTTGTGTTAAAATTTATTTTATTAAATTTTGTGCCAGTATTTTTTTTTTTTCTTAAAAATCGTCTTAAGCTCTAAGGTGGTCTCAGTATTGCAATATCATGCAACTTTGTTTTTATTTGCCGGCTGAGGATTCTGTCACAGTGAAAGAAAACTGTTTATATAGACCCCATTGGAAAAGCAAAGCGCTATCACTGAGATCAGGGATCCCAAATTTGTGTGACTTATATATGAAGGAAAAAATAATGCTGATTTGAGTACAAGGGAACTTTGTGTGTGAACTTCAGCTACAATTTTTAAAAAGGTATTATCGCACCCCTTTACTTATTTGTTATTAGTGAATTCTTGGGGTTTGGACTTAATGTTGAGCTAAGAAGCATTAAGTCTTCGAACTGAATGTATTTTGCATCCCTGGTTTTGGACCACAGTAAATGTGGGAGCACTGTTGAAGTCATGAAAAGAAAATTAAAGGAGGAAGATTGATTGGTTCTTTCTTAGTCCTGTACCTGTAGCATGAATGACTTGGAATAAAAGCTGTATGCATGGGCATTACCCCTCGGGTCTTAAGAAATAAGTCCTGAAAGCATGTTGGTCCAAATTAACATTCTATAATTTCTCTTTCATGTCTTGTTTTCCCAGCACCTCAACCCATTTTTGCTTCCCCTTCACTCTGTTATTCAGTAGGGAGAAACTGTACAGCTTTTTGATTGGTGAATAAAAAGAGTAACTTCAGATATGACGTGAGTTGAAGAGTTTAGACTTGCTGGGGTTTAGAAGGGATGGAAATTAAGAGAGCGTTTTAACAAATGTGAGTTGACTGTCTTTGGCCGGAGAAGTGCAAGGCTTTCCTTTGAAGACTTTAAACTAGTTGGGCAGGATGTCAGGTGAGACAGTGTTTGCAAAGTGAATGGCACAGACAGTGTTAGGGCCTCGTGGTTGAATCTGATGTCTTGGCACAGGATAAGTGAAGGTTCATTGCTGAAGAGAGGAATGACTTGAAGGCAAAGGAAACAAGGGAAGGAGCTTGAGTGAAGAAAATAAGGTGGTCCATGAGATTTTAATATATTTTTAGTTCCCTCAACACAGTCAACTGAAGAAAGTCGTCTTTCTGGTGGTTGTGAAGGGAAATCTGAAAATGGAATTAAAGGGGGGAAAACCAACATCAAATTCGTGAGGAAAAGTGCCTAATACAATTAGAAGCTCTCCCACTCTGCAGATGCCCAGTTAAGAGGATAAGGAATGGGGGATGGCTTAGTGGACTTCCATGAGAGGGGAGGAAACTTCTCAGGGCTGTCTCTTTTTGGGATTTAGCTGAGAAATTGGAAGTGCTAACTACCTTCTAGCATATCTTCAAGAAAGTTGATTGTTTACTCCCAGATCTTCTTGTAGACCCTGAATTATCAGGAACATAGCTCTGTGATTCATGTGTTCTCATACTAATAAATTGGAGCATCCATATGGAAAACAAAGGCAGGGTTATCCCAGTTGTGTATTTTGATCTTTTGGATGCAGGTGCCTTAATGAAGCTCTCAAAATATTTTAGGAGCTGCTCAGGGAGTGTTAGGTGGAACTGTTTGGACTACGTTGTTTTCTCTTTGATTATGTGATCTTTGTTGGGCACTGGCAAAGGGTATGTGTGAGTGTGTGTGTGTGTGTGTGTGTGTGTATTTGCAGACATGCAAAACTGCAGCTGAAATAATACCTGAGTTTTCTAGTTAAGTCTTTCCACATTTCAGTAATGGGTGAGAGTAGAACCAGGGCCGGATATCGGTCATTGCTTGCTGTTTGCAACCAGGCATAAAATCACTTTCTCAAATCATCAACCTTTCCTATTAAATTTATGCTAAAACTCCCCTTCTGTGAGTCTAACTCCTGCAAGTCCTATAGCAAATAAAGTATAAGAAAGTGCCTCCTAGTGCTCCTCAGCCCGCTTGTTTGCTAAGATTCCCTTTCTCTCTAGATCCACCATTTTCAGGATTTGTAGATAGTGTGTTAATTAAGACAACTTTGTCAGTCTGGCCAGATGTTTTTTTCTCCTTTTGTCCAAAGGCCAGAGACCATCCCAGGAAGAGTGGTGGGTGGTTTATACACTGGAAATGTAGCAAAATTGTTGCATTTATGCTTTTGAAAAACACATGTTAACTTCAGAGGAAGGATGGGCAAATCTGGTCTATCTGGGTGAAACCCTTGTTTTCCTGGAGATGCTTTAACCGGTATCGGTTTTGGCTTTAGGGTTCAGAGTCACTTTTGTTCCCTTCTCCATTCAGGGGAGGGGCTTCCCTACTTCGAGCCCTGATTTTGTGGCCGTGGGGATTGGAGGTAGCATTCAAAGATCAGATGTGCTTTTCCTCACTTTGGAGATGAACACTCCGGGTTTTAGAGCATTAACCTGCCTAACCTTCATGGTGAAAAATACACCTTGTGTCTTCTAGTCATGCTGTGCATGCCGCTTTCTCTGTTGGGGTCTATATAAATTTGTTGAACTCTTACTTACATTCCAAAGAAGTTTCAAGGAACCATAAATATATGTATACATATACATATATAAAATATATATATTAAAATGAAATTATCTCTATCAGGAATACTGCCTCAGTTATTGAACTTTTTTTTAAGAATACTTTTTTTTAAGCTGAGAAGTATAGGGGTGAAAAAGATGTTATATTGTGTTTGACTATTTTCCAACTTGTATTTTCATATAATTTATATTTTTTAAAGCTAAAAATTTAAAAGCAAGATGAAAAAAGGAAAAGCAGGTGCTTTTTAAAAATCAGAACTGAGGTAGCTTAGAGATGTAGCGATGTAAGTGTCTATGTGTTTTTTTAAAAAAATGCAAAAAAATTCTTACAGGGGAGTTTTTTGTTCGTTTATTTTAGTAGCTGATGCTGGCACATCATTTTGCTGGAGAGTTTTTTATATACTGTAGCCTGATTTCATATTGTATTTTAAACTGTGTGAAATTAAAAACAAAGAAATTCATTCATAATGATGTGGCTTTGGCTTGATTCTTTCTTGTCTGGATTGTTATCAAAGCAGGACAAATTAACCAAGCAGAGACAAGCACAAGAAGGGGTGCAATTCAATCTTTCTGTTCTCACTAGCTCTGGACCACTTTAGATAAAGACTTCTCAATGAAGTGAGAACCGTAATAGGAATATAGGAAAGTAATCTAACATCTCAATTACTGAATATACTGTGTCATCCTTTGTGGAATGTCCTTAGCCTTGTCATACCTTATTTGTTTATGTCTGAAGGGCTAGGAGCCATGTGAGGAAAATTTTTAGTGATTTGACAGATAAACATTTTATATCAGCTAGGTACAGAAACTTGGATATCTTTAGTGGATGATTTGGGAAAGGAACTGTATTTGTTTCTGTCGCTGACACTAATTTTTCCTCTGTGGCAATTTGGGCCTATCTCATCCATCTCCTTGACCCCAACTTATTCATTGGGGCTGAAAATTGGGAATGATAATATCTGTCAGAACCCCCAGCAACTCCTGTCATAAATAAAATTCCTTTTGTAAGTGCTTTGGAGGGAAGTGCTTAGGAACACATCCTGCATGGTGCTTTTTCCTTATTGTTGAAACTGAAGAAGGTGGATGTTTTTAATTAACACCAACATTTGCGACATGAATCCAAGCTCACAGCTGGAAAGAGAATTTTTGCTGAATTGTTCACAAAGAGAGCTCTGTTTTTGGAAAATCTGTTTCTTCGGGCCTGGAGTTTGAGGTTTGCTGAGTACACGTTAAGCCCGGACTGTGTGGTCTAGTGGTCAGGGAGTCAGACTGACCACAAGGAAGGTTCTGGGCCCTCAATCCTAGTCAAGCCCCCACCAGTCACTGGGAGACTTAGGAAAAATGGCTTGAGGTCCTTATAAATTTTAGTTTTCAGCTGCAAACCTGGGTGAAGCCACAACTTCTGAGCCAACCTGAGGCCACATGTGAACTCTTCTTCCCCTGAATAAACAGCATACAGAGAATAAGTTTCTGCCTCAGTCAAGGATTCGGCCAGAGAGCTTTCCTTCAGTGCCAAGTTGCTGTTATCCCTAAAAGGACCTGATTTAATGCTGACCAGGGTAAAAGATACAAGATATACTTGAATGAAATCAGCTTAGGCCTCTGTTTCTCACACAAGGAGCTAGAGTTTAGATGGAGAACCCTCAGGTAGCTGGGCTTTGGTGATTTAACGATACTGCTGAGACCACTATATTGAAACTGTGGTGGTGGGGGGTACCTGGGAGGGGAGAGACAACACCTTCAAAAACAATTGCAGAATTTGGGAGGATGGGTGGGTGAGGATTAAAGGAGACACAGGCGAAAGAGGAATCACACAAAACGAAGTGATGGTCATGGTTTATAAGGCTTTCAGGAGTTGGTGGGATAAGAAAATTGGTCAAGTCTAGTCTGACTCTGTTGCTATGGTTTTGGAACAAGCAATAGCATCCAAGCCAAAAAGAAAAAATAAAATTGAGCAACAGAGCTGCCTAGTATAATAAACCATAGTACTTTAGCCTAAAAGGCAAGAGGATTGTGATTTGTGTTTTGGGTCCAATGAGACAGATGATGTAAACTAGAGGGTACACACGGACTGACTCCATGCCATGGATATGTGCAGTTTGGCCTTCACACTGTTGGAACCTGCCTATGCAGCCCAGGTGAATGATGTACTGTAGTGGGGTAATAGGATGTCTTTGGGTTCTGGCATTCCTTCATAGCAACCACTGAGGGCACTGAGTGTAAGCTGCCTCCTCTAGATGAATGTGAATCTCCTATTTTGTCTCTAGTAGGTCAGGCCCACACATTGACAGTTCTTTCTAGTCCCTGTAGAATTTGAGTTTGTGACCACTGTGTATAGATATCTATCCACATCCCATGTTTACTTGGCATGAAGCTCATTTCATTCTGGAGCCTACAGTGGAAGAGAGTACAAGAGGTCATCAGGTTCATCGGGGAACCATCTGACTTCTAAGCCCTTGTTCTTTCCATGACGCCATGTTGCCACCATAGTACTCTGAAAGGTCTCCTTTGATGCTGGTTGATGGCTCACCATCTGCGGGAGCCACAGCCCTGGTTTCTAAGAGGTACACTTCATACACCAAATAGGGGACAAGGACAACATTTTATTTCAGAAAGGAAGCTTTTTCACATCCACAGCCCTTTTTAACCTCTGCTTTTCCCCAGGGGCTGCTCTGGAAGGTGCCTTATGACTCAGATTCCATTGTACAGAGTCCCTTCTCTGGCTCATATACAGGCATCCTCGACCGACCTGGTGGCTGGGTTTAGGGACCTGATCCTTGTATTTATGGCCGTATTGGCTCAGCGTGCTGCTGGTTGTTCACTACTCTGAGATCTCTCCACCCCGTGAGAATTCTCACTTAAGAACAATAAATAACAGAAGAGGAAGCACTCTTCTGGCACCTTTTGCAATGAGACAGATGTAAGGAGACTGATAAAGGCAGGTGTTGATCAGTTGGTGAAAATGTTAAAGTGCTTGAAGTTGAGCAAAAAAAAAAAAAAAAGACAGAAAATTATGGAGAATTTTGTATCCCAAATTAGGGAGAACGGTGGCTCTGACCTCTGTCCTTTGGTCATTGCCATTTCCTATTTTACTCAATGTCCCAGTCCCTTTCCCTTTTTCCATTTTCCTGGCAAATACATCTGTCCTGGGAAAGCCATTGCATTAGACTGTCTGGTGTTTCTCAATGTGCTGACACCCAAAGTTAATGATAGTGATGGTCACCTGACAATAGCAACACCAGGAAATCAACAATGGCCAGACTCGTGACAAGCTGCACAATTCCCAAAGCCTGTTGAAGTGTACAGTCCTATCTCTAATCTCTCATCTCCACCATTTAGGCTCTCATGCTCTCTGGGCCACAGTATTTTTACAGAGCTTTGATGTCAGGTCAGCTCTGGTCACTCTGTTTGATACAATGTAGAGGCACAAGGAAGTTTTCAGCAGCCACTTGTGGGAATTACTGAGGTCAAGAGATAGCCACTACCTTCATCCTGTCCACTCCACATTGTCAGCCTGAGTCACTGGCTCCTGGACAGCAGCTGGCTATTTTTAACCTTTTTTATAGCAAACCTGCAATTTCAGCCGTGACTCTTTTTATACATTTTCAAGGACTGTCCTCCAAAGATGTCTGGAAATATTAAGTGTCCAGCGTTACTCAAAGAAGTGGAAACTGTCTTTACAAGCTTGGAAAGCTGATGATGACTATTAGCTTTGGTCTAGGATTGCCTTTTGAGGCAAGAATATTCCCAACTTTAGAAGGGGAGATGGAACTGAGAGCTTCCAAATGGCTTCTAAATTGTAATTCATAAGAAAATGGTAGCCGTTCTTATAGATCTCAAGGGAAGGCAAGTTCAAAACTCTGAGAGTGAATGAATTGGGAAGCCCTCTCTGCCAGTCTGCTTCTCAGGTAGACCCATTTTGTTCCATTTGCTCTGATTTTCATGGAAATAAGAATGTTTACAAATACAGTGCAGGCAATGCTGTCTTAACTTGGGAAGTTTATACATATTAGAGAAAAAGTAAGAGTCATGATGAAGATGATGACCCATATGACCAATGTTTGTGGATAATGGTGTTTCATTCAGGTATCTGTTATCTCTATGGCTAAGTTTTCAGATGATAGCACAGAACTGTGCACTTTTACTCAAGGGGATGAAAATATTTTATTCACTGACTAATCATGGAACACTGTGGGTTAGATGGACTTAGCAGGGCACAGCTAGGGGGTTATATTAACTCTGGGTGCACAGACTTCTTGTTTGGAAGCAGAAGGGACCAGGTATGTCACCTAAATGACGGTGGCAGGTGTTAGCTGCTCTAGGAACCCACGTGTGTGGCATCCTTGAAATCTTGCATCAAAGCCCTGACCACAAATTCCAAATAGCTTTCTCTCTGGTACCACAAATAACAACCCAAAACCTGAAGCCCAGCCAACAAAGACTGCATTGAAGCAAGGTTGACCTTTTATCCTGGCACAAACTCACCCCTTGTCCTGGTGTAATTACTCATAGCAGTTCCTTTCACTCCTATGATATTTTACATGGTCTCCTTGTTAAATCTAATAATGGCCTAGAAGATGATGAATGACAGAGCAAATATCAGGATCCTAAAATTCTACATTTTAGAGTCAAAAGAGATCTTAAAGATTATCTGGTTCAACCTCTTCAATTAGGCATTCATGAACTCAAGGTTTAGAGACTCCAAAGGACTTGCCCAGTGCTGCCCCATTAGTGACAGAACTGGTTCCAGAATGTAGACCTCATTATCCCCAGGTGCTTTCAGCCCTATCCCTATCCCTATCCCTATCTCTATCCCTATTCCTTTCCCTATCCCTATCCCTATCCCTATCCCTATCGCTATCCCTATCCCTATCCCTATCCCTATCCCTGTCCCTGTCCCTATCCCTATCCCTATACCTATCCCTATCCCTATGCTGCTTTGAATCTCATCACATTTCCAGACAATATGTCCTGGCTTAAAGCTGAACCTAGCTGATGCAGTATGGATTGTGATAGTCCTTTCATTTAGTCCTGATAGACAAGAGCATTGCTAAATGCTGAGGATGGGAATGGGAGATTAAGAAAGTTGAATCCTTGGGTGATAGGAGTTCCTACATCCCTTAGTTTGCAAAAATTGAAAACGCAGGGTTTATGAAACTATGGGATATTATAGCTAGAGGGTAACCTACATTGTGTCACCACCAAACACATTTATTCAGGTAACAAACATTCATTGAGCACCTGCTGTGTGGTTGG
Organism: Tarsius wallacei; assembly: GCA_963574415.1. Lineage (NCBI taxonomy): Eukaryota > Metazoa > Chordata > Mammalia > Primates > Tarsiidae > Tarsius > Tarsius wallacei. The sequence continues at coordinate 26,987 of CAUYQG010118148.1, read as the reverse complement.
CATTGGGTTCAGTGCTAAGGAAACCATAAGAAAGAAGATAGACAAGATGTTTTCCTTTTCTCTACTTTTAGTAAATTAAGGTTTATTAACAAGTAAAAGGAGTATTACCATCCAGTGAAATAACGATATAACGTGATACCTAGGAGGAACCTAACCTGAAGGAATTTATCACCTGAATTCAGGTGAGTAGCAGTCAGCTGGGTAGAGAGGGAAAGAGATTCAGGTGCAGGGAAAGACCCAGAGGGCAGAAAGTGACAGAGAAAATGGAAGTAGTTTTGTGATTCAGAGCACAGGTTTCAAAGAAGTAGCGTGGGAGGAGAGGCAATAGAATGGGCAGGAGATGACCTAGACCCCTGTAGGCTGTGTGAAGAGTAACATGGCGTCCTGAGGTCTTCCGGCTGATGAAGTCACATGATTTGGTCTGAGCTTAGAAAACTCCTGACTGTAGAGTAGGAAATGAATCCGAGTGGACAAGGATGGTGATAGGGCGACCAATTGGAAAACTGTTTCAATATTTGCTTCAATATTTGCAATATATGCTTAGAAGAGATGCCTGCAAGAGAAGCAGCAGTGAACACATCAGAAAGGTGTTGAAGACATGTAATTACCAGCCCTGAGTGATGTGTTGGCATGGATAAGTGGTGGGCACTGTGCCAGGACGTGGACGTTGGGTGTCTGCAAAAATGACAATCAAGGTCCCTGACTTTGGTCACAGTATCATCAGAGTGTGGATTTTAGATCTGGAAAGAACCTTGGAGAGAAAGTCCAATGCCCTGATTGTATAGATAAAGGGTTTAAGAGTAATAACGTTTCAGTGATTTATTTGAAGTCACATGACTAACTGGTGACAAAAATAAAGTTAAGATTTAGGCCTATTAATTTCAAGGTTCATCCTAGGAATTTAATGAGGGCTTTTCCCTCCAAACACAAGCAAGAAATAGTCTTTCTCTTTCTTCCTTCCCACTCTTCCTCCCGACTTCTCACTCTCTTCATTTATCTATTCCTCCCTCCCTCCCTCCCTTCCTCCCTCTTTCCCTTCTTCCTTCCTTCTCCTCTTTCCTCTACGGACAAGAGCTATTTTGCTTACAGATAGATGTGACAGCCTTGCTGCATGACAGTCATAGACTGTCTCTTCTCATCAGGATGCTCATCTCTCCCTGGAGCCTTTGGCAACTCCCTCCACCCCAGGCTGAAACTGGAAGAAAAAGAGAAGGTATTCATTTCTCTACTGTGGCTACTGATCCTCAGAGCTTCCCCAGAGAGCTGAGCCCCGTTTGCCAAGTGATCTCTGATCGCTATTCCCAGAATCCTATTTGGGGCATAGGACAGAGCAGGTGTCTGACCAGTGTTATTATATGTTCCATTCCCAACTCAGCATTTCTTGTCATCCCTATATCTTGTTCTCACACTCCTTCTTCTGGGCTGATAGGCTCCTGCTTTTTAAATAAATGTTTGCATTATTCTAGTCCTTGGTGGTTCATCCTCTTTCTCATCCATTCCCCTATTCCCCATCTTGAGTTTCCTTTTTCTCTCATATCTTGTATTCCTAGAGAGGAAATTTAAGTAGCCAAAGAGAAGAGGCAGTCACATTTAAGAATGTGGACTCTGAAGCTAAACTTCATTTTTTGAACCCTGTGACCTTGGGCACTTTATTTAACCTCTCTGTGCCTCAATTTCTTCATCTCTAAAGTGGGGGTAATAGTATCAACCTTAAAGGACTGACATGGTGATTGCTAATTCATATATATTGGTGCTTAACATATATATATAAGTGCTATGAAAATGGGAGCCTACACAAGAAACTATAGTTCAGGAAAGACTTTTTTCTCTCTTCTTTGAGAACTGCTTTTTCCCTGCACCCCTGGAACAAGGAAGAGAGCTCTGCATTGGGGTGCAGGTTCTGGAGGGCCTGTCTGAAGAGAGAGGAGTGGCTGTTGCCCCCTCTCAGCCCTTGGGCAGGGCTCTGGGTGCCAAGGACTCCCTGCCTGCTGCGGCCTTGCTTGCTATTGCATCTGCAGGTGGGCAGAGTGACTGGCTCTGAGCGTGGAAAGGCGAACGCTGTTGCGGCCAGCTCCAGGACTCAGCATTTTCCACTACTCCTCGCTCTGTTTGTTTTGCTCTTTGGGCTGCCCCCGCTGAGCAGGGACTTCTGAATGATGTCCAACAGCAACGCTGGGCCTGCCCAGAGTCCTCTCCCACTTCGGAGTGGGCTCGTTTTGTCTCCTCCCGGTTGGCAGGCCCAGGGAAGGGGGCCTGGCGGCCCATGAGGAGAATTCATATACAAAGTGCCATTGTATGGGGCTAGTCTGTGGGAGACAAACGAAAGGGATTTCAAAATCAACGGCAAGTTATTTTTATCCGTGAAAGGGCTGAAATGCCTTTCTTTTCCATCGTGGAAAACAAACCTTAACGGATCATTGTGCTACAGAGAGTGTTTTCATTTACTCTGGTATTTGAGCATTTAGGAGGGAGGCATCTGAAAGCCTGGACTCTGAAAGGATGAAATCTAGAAAACCAGGTCGTTGTCACTGATGCAACCCCTCTCTCAGGCTAAGGGTTTGCTGGGGATGGTCCAGAATGCCTGGCTAGTGTGGCCTCAAGCCTTTAAGCGTTTTCTTGCCCAGGGCTCTGAGCGCCATGCTTCTGTCCTCCAGAGCAGGCATGTTTTTGTTCTGTCCTGCCCCACCCACTGGCTCTCCCATTCTTTCACTAGCCTACTTTCCTCATCTAAACCCTCAGCCTTCTGCATGTGAGCAGGGTCCAACTTAGGAATATGGTGACAACCTTCCTGAAAGGCAAGGGTCTTCAAAGGAAGTGACCATTCTAGGAATTAACTGCACAGAAAAAAACATGGGGTAAGGGAGGAAACCATTAGCACTTCTACTTAAATTGATTTTTAAATCTAAAAATGGATAAGTACATTTTTATCTACTAATATTAAATATACATATGGACCTTGTTGCCTTCATTCAGACCTCCTTGAGTCATTTGCATATATGCAGAGCACTGTGAGGGAAAGTGGGAATGATGCGATGTGGGTGGGGGAAGGTCTATACTGGAGCCTTATTTCTTTTTTAACATATTAGCATGTTTTAAGAGTTGCATATACACAATGAGTCAATTTGCAAGCCAGATTATCTAATTTTAAACAAATAACTCTCACAAAATGGACAAGTGGCTTAAAATGTCTCCTGTATGGAAACTGTGGATTGTAGACGACAATTCAGGCAAAAGAAGACAAGAAAAAAACCATTTACTTCTACTCCTGGAACAAATTATTTGCCAGCAATGTATTAAAGTTAAAGCAACAATGATTTAATTCAATTTGACAAGTTTTGCCCAGAATATTTTCTGAATTATCAAGACTATATTAAATCTAAATTTATATTTATTGTCATTAATGATGATTGGTGCTCTGGGGTTTTACATTATCAGTCAATGCAAACAGATATTAGCTAGTGCATGTAATTTATAAGTATATATGCATGTATTGGAGGTGGTTCTTTAAAATATTTACTGATGGGAGTATAAGGTCAGAAAAGTTTTGAGACGACTGCCCTATGGGGGTATTTGCTGAGGGCCAGCAAGATTCCTGCTTGTGGTGAGAGAAGCCCAACATTTACAATGAGTAAAAACTAGAATTTAACTTCTGACTCTACCACTTAAGTAGAGTTTATGGACTAACGTACTATGTAGCTTTGGGGATACATGTAATGTCTCTGAGCCTCAGTTTCCTCAAAATCACAATAAGGAGCACTTATCTCCCGGATGTATTTTGAGGATCAATGAAATACTTTATGTCCTGTGCCTAGAACAGAACTTGACATAAAGTACTCAAGAAATGTTTTTCTTTCCCTGCTCTTACCTTGCTTCTGCTAGGAAGTCAGGGAAGAGAAGCAGGCTCAAGATGGAGCCCATTCCCTACAAAATCCTTCTGCTGGCCCCTAGAGAGCATCCCCTCATGGCTGAGAAGGTAAGCCAGCGTGTGTTTTTTAACACATCACTAATAGGCTGTTCTTGGCTCTAAGAGGAGAGAAGGTCTGAGTGTGTATGTGTTTAAAACCACCCTGGGTAGGCCTTCCTGGTGGCTTCCTAACCAGTGTGCAATAAATGGTTGTATGTTGGTTTCAGTCCAGTTCCCAGCAGACAAGCTTCTCTTTTTTTTTCTTTGCGTCAGAAGGTATCACACAACACTGCCACAATTGGCAGTAATTAGCCCCCCATGATGTAACTCAGCCAAAGGTCTCAGAAGTGAATGAGCCATGGAAACTAAGAAGCCCCCATGGAGCCTGGGGCCTGGCCTTTGGCAGAGCATTTGGCACAGCCAAGCTATGTTATAAAACAGGAAAAGGCAGAGTGCATGGGGGGAGGGGGAAGTTCAGTTCTGATTCCTTTCCCAGCTCCCATTTTGCACATAAGGACATAAGATGAAGGATGGTGAGTCCATGCAAGCGTGAGAACCATAATCTTCCTCTCTATCAACTCTTCTCCATATTGTTGCTCAAACTTGGATTTACATTACATATTTGATAAAAGTCATATGCTAACTTTGAGAGAACATCTACCGGCTTGCACATGTGAAGACCTCTTAATGTCAGACTCCCTATTCTAAACAAAGCTTCAGGCTCAAGTCTGAATCCTAGGTCCTCTGCGTCCCTGCAGTTGGTCCTTAGAGTGCTTTTTGGGAGTGGGAGACTCCATTTCAAGCTGTAGGAAATGATCAATGAATGTTGCCTTCAGTTGTAAACTGGGAGATGAACAGGAAAGCAAATGAAGCAGTTAAAGCACAACACATCCAGAGTATGTTATAGACATTGAAAGATACAGTTTTTACAAAGCAACAGCCTCTGATGAAGGGAGGAGTGAGCTAGTCTGACCCAAGGATCTGACCTGAACTCAATTCACAGGCAAAATGTTGTGGCCCATTCCTCTCTGGGTGACCTCATTGGTGTGCTCTCCTGCAGTTCATTCCAAGCAGGTGATCAGCCTGTGAGACAGCTTGCCTGGGCTGGAGGCAGCTGATACAAGGATATACTATTTTTATTTCCGTAACCTGACAGCCTTATCCCTTGGCCTCTGAGGTTATAAGGAAGGAACATATTCTTTCCCTTTCCTACCAGCTGCCATGTATGGTCCTAGAACTTTTGAATTTTCTCTAAGCCCCTTACTTTTTTTCTTGTCTCAGGTCAGACATCCTTGAGTTTAGATTAACTACATTTGATTTGTGACTCTGACATCAGGATAATTCACTTTGCCATTTTAAGAGTGAACTCCGAGTCCAGTGGGCCAATTCCTATGCCCATAGACAGTAATATTATTTCTAGGATTCTTCCACCCTCCCAAGCACTCTTTTACTTTCTGAATTTCAAAACTCCATCTTGAGAGTGTAGTTTTTTTTTTTGTTTTTTTTTTTAAGGATCAAAACACAGGCTTTAGAAGCAGGTAGACCTAAGATCAAGTTAGGAAAACTTGGACACATAACAACCATTTTTTAATTTTGCAAATGGGATAATACCTACTTCGAGAGTTGTTATCTGGATTAAATGGTAATAAAGTGACTTTTAAATTATCTAAAACAAGCCAGGCTCGGTGGCTCAGCCTGTAATCCCACGCCTTGGGAGGCTGAGGTGAGCGGATTGCCTGAGACCGCGGGTTCGAGACCCGCCTGGGCAACTTGGTGAGACCTCATCTCTACAATAAATCAAAAAATTAGCCAGGCATGGTAGCGCGCTCCTGTAATTCCAGCTACTCGGAAGGCTGAGGCGGAAGGATCGCTGGAGCCCAGCAGGTCGAGGCTGCGGTGGCCGGGAGCGGCCACTGCACTCCAGTCTGAGCGACAGAGTGAGACTCCAACTCAAAAAAAAAAAAAAAAAATTCTAAGTGTTTTTTAAAGCACTGTGAAATCTAAACAAAACACACGTGCTGGTCAAGTTAATCTGGTGTAGGAAAGTATGGGATAAGAGAATTCTTTCATGAATGGTACAATAAATATTCTAGCTCTCTTCACAGAATTAAGAAATTTCAGTTTACCCTTATTTTTTTTAAATTGCTGTGATGGTTATATCCAGCTCAACAGAATCATGTAGAACTAAAGTTTAGACATAAGCCTGAGAGCAATAATCATCATATGGGCTCAGTGAAAGGGCTTGCTGATGTCAATAACTGGAGACGGCGGCTCCAGTCTCAGCTTGGGCAGCTGGGAAGGATGGTAAGGAAAAGCACTTGGGAAATGAAAGAACTCCAATGTCAACCATGATCTTGACACTGACAGGGGCCAGGAGAAGCATCATAGGAATGCAAACAGCTGGGGAGAAACTAACAGCCACAGCTCTACCTGTTTTGCAGATAGAAACACCAAGGAGGCTGCAAGGATAGAGAGAAGGAATAAGTTTAGCAACCAGAAGTCCTAAATTCCAGCTTCCAAAGCAACTGTCAACCTGTAGCCATCTTCCTAGACTTTCTGAGTCTATGCTGTATATAAAAAGATGATTATTTTTTGTCCTGACTACCTCACTGAGATACTTTGAATACCAAATAAAAACAGGGTTTGAAAGCTGTTTGGAAACTTTAAAGAATGTTGTAAACATAAGGAATTATTTTTTAAAGGCTTTTAAGCCAAATTTTGTTTAAACCATAACAAAGCACTGCATGAAACCCTTCACAAAACGTTTTGCAACTTCCCCATGCCTTGCTTATACTGGGATTTTTTAAAAAAAAATTACAATTGAAACCATTACAGGTAGTTGAAGATGATCTTCTGAAATTGCTTGTAATAAAATAAAATTTGTGCACTTTAGTAAATAGAGGAAAAATTTCACCCACAGCCCACAGGACTTTGTATTTCACAGTATTTTTTTTCTCCTGTATCTCTCCAAGGATTGTTTTAGAACCACTTAGGAGAGAACATACTAACTTTTTGTTTTTAAGTTTTAAGACTCAACTCTTCAAATTCATTCTCATTCATGTGTTCATTTAAATAGATTTGTTGCCAGGTACTTCAATGCCAACCACTGTACCGGGCTCTGGAAATACGCTGATTAAAAGATATAACCTCTGCATCTAATTAGTGTCTCGTATGGTGGGGAGACAGACATGCCAACAATTATAAGAAATGGTAAGGGCTATGGAGGATGTGTGAGAAAGAAAGAAAAGGAGAATTGATGAGGAGCACCTAGTATATCTGGAATGTTAGGAATAAATAGGTATTTTTCAGGTTGGCAGGTGCGGTGGCATATAAACAAAGGAAAGTAAGAATGGCCATGGGGATTTCCCCAACACAAGTATTTCAGGTTCAATGGAGTGCAGACAACAAAAATGAAACTAGAGGAGGGTGAGACTGGACACATTTTCAGTGTCAAGGTGAGGAAGGGCTATGTGTCTTGGTAAGTAGTATTTGATGGTAAATAATTGAAGAAGTTGAGTGGTATGAAGAAATTTGTCTGTGAAAATAATTACTTCAGAGATAACAGAGATTATACTTGAAGTTAGAAATACCAGTTTAAGGGCTACTGCTCTAAACAAGGTAGAACATTATTAGTTCCACATTATTGCAGTTGTTGTTGGAATGGTGAAGAGCACATCAGTTATTTTGGGTCAGTGTTTGATTTGACACAGAAATGAGGGTGGAGAGGAAGATGGGGGGAGAGGGGAGAAAGAGAAGGGAAGGAGGAGGAGGAAAGGGAGAGAAAAGGAGAGGGGAAGGTAGGGAAGAAGAGAGAGAAAAGAAGAGAGAGACTATATAGTGCCATTCCATATGTTTTGGGCAACTGGGTGGATGTATTTACTAATACACAAAATAACAGGAGAAAGATGTGGGGAAATATGTGAAATCTGATTTTCAAATGAATAAAGTTGAGTTCTCTGTGTAATATCTAAAAGGAGATATCCACGAAATGGTCAAATGACCAAATAATTAAGGGTGGTTTGTTTTGAAGCTCTAAAGAGAGTCTATTCTGGAAACATAGCTTTAGATAGTCATCAGTAACATGGTATTTGATATCTTAAGTGAGAATGATATTGACTAGAGGAAATACATAGAGTAAAAAGAAAGGATTTGGGATAGATCCCTGAGGAACACCAGCATTTAAATTATGTTTGGGAAAGAGCAGAGAAGTAGTGGGAAAGTCAGAAAGAGATGGTGCCATGAAGAAGGGAAAGAGTCAACAGTATCAAAGTCTTCAGTATCACAAAAAGTAAACACTTGCTGGACTGTCACTCAGGTCATCGAGACCACTATAAGACAGTTTAATTGGGGTGATGGAGGTGGATCCACACTGTGGTGGGTTAATGGAAACTGAGGAAGTGGAGAGAGTGAAAATAGAGTTCTCATCTAAGATGCTTGACTTTTAGGATATAGAACATCTTATGTAAAGTACTGAGGACTTGCTCTTTGGTTCCTCATCAGCTTGACTGCCCTGCTCTCTGAGGCTCTTCTTAACCAGTCCTTTCTCTTCTCTGTCTCCTTTTCACAAGTGTCAGATAAGCATCATGGTCCTATGACTCCTCCCAACTACTCCTTCTCCCTCTTCCCCTTTTTCTTCACAGGAGTTTTCAATAAATGTCTTTCACATTCCTTTCCATCTTGGATTCTGCTTTGTGTAGGATGAAAATTGACACAAGGATAGATGTACAGGTATTAAGTGTTTAGGGCATACATTTTCCTATCATAAAGAAAGTCTTCTTTGGATGGGCTAGGGATCATTTAGCACATCTTGTTATAGCTTCAGTGGAATATTTATCTCAAAAATCCTACCTCCCTCTATCCTGATCTACCAAAGATAATGCCTCTTGTAGATGAACTACTTAGACTAGGTGGTTTCTAGTTTCCTTTTAGGGTTTGGCCATTCAAGCAACCACAGCCCCTTCCCACTCCCCAAGCTATAGTTTATATACTATTATTTCAGTTGCTCTCTTTTCAATATCCTCAGCACCCTATCCCATGAAATTCTATCACATCCACTTGGATGAGGCCAAGTATCCAACTATTTACATCTCCATACCTTTACATTGACTACTCAGTGTTGCTGAAAAGAATATTTAAATTAGTGCCATTTTGAGTCCATGGTCAGCTTTAGCTGGTAACTGCCTATATATCCAATCAAATACTGGTAACTGCCTATGTTTTTCTCTATATGTTTCATGGGCATTTTAAACTCGACATATCTAAACTTCACTCTTGATTTTTCCCCCTACAAACCTGACTTTCTTCTAGTATTTCTGATTTTAATAAGTGGCATCAATGGCTTGAGCATCAGTTGTTCACACCAGGACATACAATCTTTTACCAATTTCTGCCAATTCCATCATTAAAATGTTTCAACTCTCCATTAGCTGTTTGTGAGTTCTTTAACATTTAATGGAAATAAAGAGCTATAGAAAACTGGTTTTAAAAAATGATAATAACTTGTGTTGCAGCCCTCAAATATTTTGATCCCCTTGAGTTGAGTTGGGCTCCAGGTATCAGTATTTTTTTTTCAGCAACGTTTAGATGATTCTAATATGTATCCAGGGTTGACAACAACTGTCATGGGGTCAACAAAGAAGTCTTTTGTTAATGCTATTGTTTTATGATGTGATCATATGTTTATGTATTGAGAGGAAAATATTAGTGAAGAAGGCGGTTGAAGATTCTGGGGGGATAGTGGTAATTGATGGAAAAAGTGAAGTCACAGGATGTATAATGGATAGAATAAATCATTTCTCTGAAACTCAGGGGAAGGAGATATATAGAGACCTTTACAGATGTGAGGAGCAGGACAGGAAGTAGAGTGAGTTTCTTTGTGGTGGCTTCTACGTTGTTCTGAGAAATAGGAAACATGTTTATCAGCTGAAAAATGAAGCTGAAAATTCATGACTCTGGCCTTGAGTGAGAATGGACTTGTGGGCAAGTCTTTTTTCTCAAATGATTTATTATTTTAATGACAGGGATAGCCATGAAGGAAGTGCTCAAGAAATATTTTGTTTGATCTCAACTCATAATTTATTTTTGTCTTTCTTTTCTGTTACTGAAATATCATTCTCTCTTATATTTTCTTCTTTATCCTAAAAACCTTTTAACTATGTGCCCATTTCAAGTTACTGAGTTTTAATTTATTTTATTTTATTTTATTTTTACTTTATGGTTGAAGTTCAAACTCCTCCCTTTCATAAAGTTATCATAAAATCCACACCGGGACACTTTCTGGAAAAAAGACACTGAACATTTTCGGTGCTGTGAATGCATCTCTTTTGGATTTCACAAAGGAGCATACCATTTTGTACACAAACACCATTTTGAAAAGAGTCAAACTTAGGAAGTGGATACATAAGTATATATTTCCAATGTAATCTTTTTTCAGTTTTTAACTTAAAGATACAGACTAAGTCAGTTTAACTTAAATTTAAAGAGTTAAGAGTTCCTTTCAATTGAAGATAAATGAAAAGGTCCATAGACATTTGGGAAATTATATAGGTGAACAGAAAGTTCACTTTATATATATTTTATTTTTTTATTTTTTTATTTTTTTGAGTTGGAGTCTCACTCTGTCACCCAGACTGGAGTGCAGTGGCCGCTCCCGGCCACCGCAGCCTCGACCTGCTGGACTCCAGCGATCCTTCTGCCTCAGCCTTCCAAGTAGCTGGAACTACAGGCGCGCGCTACCACGCCCGGCTAATTTTTTGATTTATTGTAGAGATGAGGTCTCGCCTGCCCAGGCGGGTCTTGAACCCGCAGGTTCAGGCAATCCACTCACCTCAGCCTCCCAAAGGCGCGGGGTTACAGGTTGAGCCACCGAGCCAGGCTGGAAAGTTCACTTTAATATATGGACACTTAGTAATGTGTTGTGGGAAATTCCATTAGTGTAAAATACACTTTTATTAGGTGCCTCATGACTTGCACTTTTGTGTGTATCTACCTTTCTAATGTATGTTCACACTTACTTATGAAAACCCCAGTCAGGGCTGGGCACGGTGGCTCATGCCTGTAATCCCAGCATTTTGGGATGCAGATGCAAGAGGATTGTTTGAGCCCATGGGTTCGAGACCAGCCTGGGCAACATGGTGAGACCTTGTTTCCACAATTTAAAAAAAATCAGCTGGGCATGGTGGCACATGCTTGTGGTTCCAGCTACTTGGAAGGCTGAGGTGGAAGAATCTCCTGAGCCCAACAGGTTGAGGCTGTGGCAGTTGTGAGTGTGCCACAGCACTCCAGCCTGGGTGACAGAGGTTCTGGCTCGAAAAAGAAAAAAAGGAAAACCCCAATCAGATTTGGATTTATCAACCTGCAACACTCTAAGACTAGCTCTATGTAGTATTTTACAGGAATTTAAAAAGAACTGTAAGACCCAGTCTCTTTTCATAAAGCATATACATTGTAGACTAGTTAGTGAGGGTAAGGCACATGAGACACAAAATACTTGACTGAAAAGCACTTACTGACTACCTGTTACTACTGTAACAGACATTTACTGAGTTCCTACTATGTGCCACGTGTGTGCTAGACATTGAGTACAACTGAAGCCTCTTCCTTGGTCTGTTTATGTAAACTAGGTCTACATATAACTCTCTAGTCCCTTGCACTGCTTTATTTCTATTTTTGCCATTTTAAATTATTTTCTACAACTTAGTTCTTGAAATAGTATGCGTGTATTTGTTTAGGGTCTGTCTTCCTCCACTAGAATAAAAGAGAGTAGAAACTCTTGTTTTCAGTCTCTAGAATTGAAAGCAGTGCTTGGCACATAAAAATGCTCAAACTAATGTAAACTTATGATAATCAAAAGTTCCAGAGTGGAAGTTTCCCTTGACCTAGCTGGGAATGAGAGGCAGGATACCCATGTTAGCTGGAGAAAATGCCAGCTAAGGAGAAAGACAAAGAGTGTCTCACAGCACGGTGTCTGAGGGCATCTGTTAATGTAATGTTGAGATCATTTACTTGCCATGGGTTTTTGTAAAATTAGTTTCACCTGTGGTCTTTCCCATTCTTAGAATTGATAAGTATTTAATTTTCAAATCCCCAAATGTTTTTGTCATGGTGGCTATAGAGTTGAGCTTGAGGAACTGCCTGGCATATGGAAAATAGGATAAGTTCTTATAAAGGTCATCAGTCTGATAGTGAAACTTATCAAACTATAAGAAGGCTGGGTTTTTCAGTTCTAAATATCCTTATGTAGACTTAATTCCAATGGCATCCATGTAAATTTCCCAAAGCCTTGTGGAATGATTGGGACTGATCACAGTCAGGGCTGTGCTCTAGGCTGCACTGAAAACAATTGGATCACACAGAGACCTTTATTTAGTCCTGAGGTTGGGTAAACAGATGTATTCATTCTCTCCATACCAAATTACAGTCATCTGCCTACAGAAGTTATGATCATGTTAAAGAACCATCAATCTCTTTCTTTATATGAGGATTCATCCAAGCATAGCAGTGTGGACACAAACAGGTGGCCTTAATTGGCTACTGCTTTTCTAATTTAGTTCTTAAAGAATACAATTTGGATTTCAAAACCAGACGGTAAACTTGAGTTCAGAATGGAGTAAGCCTCAGACTGTCATGCTCTTTTTAGAAAGAATTTTAAACAAAATGACATCTGGTCAGAAGATGGGGGCACAAGGTAAATATATCAGAATTGTCCGTGATTAGATCTTTCTTTCCCACACCAAACCACAGCCATCTTGACAAAGTCTATGATTAGTGGTAGAGAAAGTAAGGCAATTGTTCACAGTCCCCAAGGAAAAATGAAGCAATGTGTAAAAATTTACAAGAGTTTGGGCAAATTCTTCTGGGCCTCTGAAAGCCATGTCTCCATAAGTTTGAATTCCAACTTCAGCACTGACTAGCTCTGAAGCCCTGGATAAGTTACTTACCAGTAACATACTTGACTCTCAGTTTCCTCATACATAAAACAAAGACAATTATGCCTTTTCTAAAGAATTGTATTATAACTGATGCAGCGAAGTGGTCAATGATTAGTAGACAACTGTTTTTATTAAAGAAAAAGCTAGCATGGTTAAAAAATTCAAAGTGTAAAACTTGAATAATTTAAATAAATAATTCCAGAACAAAAATAATACCCAAACCATTTTATGTGCTGTTTAATTTATCAAAAATGGAAAAAAGGAAAGATTGATTAATTTGTGTTTTATAATAGCCTATTATGTGAAATCTAAAGAATATCTAAGTTTACTGTAGTAATTGTTGGGTAAGTAAGTATAAAAGGAAGAATAAAATAAGATGGAGGGAGGGTTGGACTAATGTCAAGCTTGCTGTAGAATATGGCTTTTTAATCAACCAATTGATCTATTTCCTACTAGAGGTCTAACCTCACAATGTGCTTTTATATATAGTTGCAGTCAACAATAACTTACATTGTATATAACCTGCATGGATCAAAATGAAAACAAAATATAAGCAGTGTGCAATGACCAGAAGAAGACTATAATTAAATAAAGTCCCATGACTAAATGTGATTGTGTAAGTATGTTTAATATACGAGGCTCTCAGCTTCCTAAAATTAATTAACGCCCTAATGAAAGTTGTCTGCTATCAGAATAACCAATTTGCTTTTTTCAACAATCTATCCACACCAGTTTTCAATTAAGACTCAAAAAACCAATTCCTGATGAGCAAGGAAGTCATAAATGATGCATGACTGTCCTACTTTTATGTAATGTGACATCTATTATTCTGCTTTAATCCTTTAGCATGCTTTTTAATTCTTGAAAAATTAATGCTTGAGGCTGTTTTATAAAGATTATATCTACTTTGAAGGTAACAGTTCCAAGAAGCATATTCTGAAACTAAGTATGCCACCTTTTCAAATCTAGCAAGTCAATTCCTAAAATACCCAATTAAATTTCAATAGTTTATTTTTGTTTAATTGACATCCTTTTCAGTACAATAATTCTATTGAACTGATATCTATCATTTCACTTTGCTTCATAATAGGATAAAATATTTCTCAGGTATTTTCATGATTGCTTTTGTATTCAAAATTTAAGGATTCAGGGACATTCACATCTCAGAAAATGTCTAGTGCTGAAAAATGTTGAGTCCCCATCCTGTTCAGGACAACTTTAGTTTGGAGTACCCCAAACCAAACTCTTGGCTGCCTTTGACCTTCACTTTGGTTGCTATTCCATAATCTTTTCTTCATTAAATTCTACTCACATGGTAGGATCCTGGATTAAGGCAAAATTCCAGGCAAGTATTTTAATGGCAAAGATCAGATAGCCTCCCTGAGTCAAAGGCAGAAGAGAAAAGCTGCTGTAAGGATAAGGGTAATTTTATAGACATCCGAAGATAGCCAAGCCCCATATAAATTATAACCAGGAACTAGAAAATTTCAGAAACCGCATTTCTCCATCATCTCTCAATGACTGAATTATGTCTGCATACTCCTTTTGTACATGGCCAGATGGCAGCTAGCCCCTATCTCTAGCATAACACATTTGCTCAAGCATCCATGACCAACTGTAGACATACTGTATCTTTTGGCTTGAGTTCTCAAAAGGAAAAAGCTCTAAAAAGTTGTTTTATTTATTTATTCATTTATTTATTACTATTTTGCAATAGGCCATGCCATGGGCCCCTGGATAGGAATCCTTGGCTTACAAATTTTTCTGTGGTCCCCTCAGTTGTGGCCAGGAGCAGAGGGTCACATGATCAGAAGGACTGATTTTCATGGACCTGTGATAGGTAGGCACTCATGATGAACTAGTCTCGATGAGGACTGCTTATACTACCTCAATAAAGGATGCAACATTCATTCATAACTAAGTTTTCATAAGTGTTAGCTACCATTCTAAATATTCTTGTCACTATTATAGTTTATTCATTCATTTAGCAAATATGTATTAATATTCCACTATGTGTCAGCCTGCTCTGAGACTGTAGCATAAAGATGATGAAAGTCTTTATTTGACACCAAGCAGATCCTAAACTTTAAGGAACAGATATACTTGTGAGAAAGCTCTGGGAAGAGGAGAAGGATGGTCACTTACCCAGTGACGGGTGGAAAATTTTTCTTCCAATGAAATGGAAGGAATACTAAAATGATGGTTAGGAATGTCTGGCCCAGGTGTTGGGGGACAAAAGGCTGGGAGTCAGGCTGACAAAAGAAGTATCCAAAGGGAGTATCCAACCAATCTACAAATCCTAGGATGGTACTGAATGATAAGGCTTGTTTTCTGCTTTGTTTGGATATCTACAAGGTAATACAAAATTTTCTCACATATATAATTATTTTATCCCTGACAAAATAAAATCTGAACGAATGTTCTTTAAGATATATGTTAGTGCTATGGTTTTAGAATGATTATTGTGAACTTAATACTTAAACTAAAAGGCCCAAGTAGTTAAGACAAATGATTGAAACATGCCAGGTATACTATATCATCGGAGAGTGGCAGGGGTTAAGGTAAATGGGAGAGTACATATTCTGTCTAAAGAGAGAAGCCATGATGCAGCCACTTGGAAACAAGGCACCATGATGCCAGATTTCTTAATTTTTAAAGAAATACTTGAAATGTGATATTTTAAAAATAGAATTCCAAGTTTTAGAAAATTTAAGAAAAAATGATGCACTAAGGGCCATTCAAAATATATATGACTCAGCACTGGGGCCTACAAAATTGCAAGCCCTGTTTGACAGTGAGAAGTGACCAATGTAGACACAAGAGTTACTGCAAAAAAGTGGGTCAGAGTCAGAGAGAGGAGTCGTGGTGGATGATGGAGAGGTCAGAGGTTACCATGAGCTAAGGAACAAGGTAGCATCTTGAAGATGGAAAAGACAAGAAACCCAACTTCTCCGCTAGAACTACCAGAAGGAACTGGCCCCTGAAGAAACCTTGAATTTTGCCAGGGATAATGATTTTGGGCATTGCTTGACGCTACTATGTTTGTAGTCATTTGTTACTGCAGCCATAGGAAACCAACACAGCAACACAGAACTTCCTAAAGAGTTGGGTATACTCTTCTCATCCAAAGACAAGGATGTGGGAGAGTCAGAGAGGGAACATTTTCACCAGACCCTGGCCATGAATTTAATAGCTTCCTGGCCCTGAAGAACTGACTATTTATTAGAAGGCCCTTGGCCTTCTCTGAACTCTCTGGCTGAGAGTTCGGGAAGGTAGCTGCTTGTCATCTCCAATTCTGATCAGACCTTTCCCAAAGCCCACAGATGGGAGGGGATACAGAGCAATATGGTAGAAAGAACACTATCCTTAATATCAAGTGAGATACTTTCTGTATGACAGAGAGAGCCTCAATCTCATTATCTGTAAAATGGGAATAATATCACATAGACTTTATGAGACAGGAGGATGGAAAACCTCTATCATAATGCTTTATGACTATAACTCAATAAATAGAACAGATTATTTTTGTTATTCCCTTACTTTTACTTGCTAATCTTGAGAGTCACCATTTATCCCAAGATTAAATTTTCCACATCTCCTCAACAAATTAGCAACTCAGTGGGAATGACAACAAAATCCTTAAGTCTGATCTCCATGCCCTAATCCCTCAAAGACAGTGAGGGAACAGATACTTCTGGCACTGTTAAAATGTTAGACTTATGATAAAACCTCCTGTTACTGGAATGTCAGAAGAATGAGAAGGTTTTAGAAAAGTCCACGATTCTTAAGCCATCCTGACTACTATCATGTCTGTTACGCACACTGTGTTGCTAATGCTTGTTAAAGAAAAGTTCCACTGCAGCAACTTCAGACTATGGCTCATGGCATTCGGTACCTTTCAGGCTCTGCTATTGCACAGTAACATTTTTACCAAGGCTTCAAGGTTTTCACAGTATTACTGTATTGATTGGGCAGAGAATATGTAAAGTGGCATGAATTCATAGACCTGATCCTGAGAAACAGGCAATGGGCACAACCACGCTTTGGATTAGACTAAAAACATAACCAACACTTGGGATACAGAGGTTCAGTAAACTCTGAAATTCAAAACTGACATCACAGACTCAGATGATTTCAGGAGTCAGGGAGGAAACCCAATGAGGAAAGGAGTGGGATCTGTCAGTGTTAGGGCCTGTGGCAAATTGGATTGTAGGCTCAGCTTGAGGAAATTCCTCTTCAGTTCCATTAAAGCCACAGGCCAACAGAGTCATCTCTGGGCTAACTTTGGCTCAGATTGTGATTATGTTACCCCTTTAGCTAATGGGTTCTTTGCCAAAAAATTTAATAACAGCTAACTAAGCCTGAGGAAAAGGTAGGATATAGGAGAAATTTGTCTTTACAGCTGTTCATCCCCAAAATTGCCCTCATTCCCACTACTACCTCTTAGGTGACCATGCCCTGTTCTTTGTACTCTGATTGCTCACATCTGCCCTGGAATCTGGCCTGACTTTGCTCAACTTAGAGAATATTCCAGGCCTACATCACTCTTTCTTTTCATGGGCAATATTATGTATCTAAAGACTCATTTGTTCCCTTAGAATGAGTTTTAAACTCTATAGCTTCTCTGTAGAGCAATATATGTTAAAATATCAGTATCTGTAAAGGGTACGGTACAAATAAATACTTTGTTGGCAACATCTTGGAAAATCATAAAAGGAATCTCTTAGTACCAGAATATGCTAAATATCAAGTTACATAATCTATACATAGACTTAACATGGCATTGTACCTCGTAAATATGTAAAATTATTACTTGCCAATTAAAAATAAAATTAAATTAAGACTATTCATCCCAGATGTCTTAGAAATTCAGTGTATCGTTCTCTGATGGTGGAATTTTAGGCTGTCACAAATTGCTTGAATATATATCTTTGAGCAGAAAGTCTCTTTCTAATTCAGATGACATCCTGGCCTCATTTCCATAAAAAGAACAATAATGATCAGTGGAGGTGGTCAGAAGAGTTTGGAGAAGTAACAATACTGGCTTTCAGAGTAACTCTGTTGTACTTATTTTTGAAAAGACAGCCTTCATCTTTTTGAGTAGAAAACATTGGAAATAAATTTAGAAATCTTATTTTTTTAACTCTGCACTAATTATTTTCTTGTAAAATAGACATGGATATTTTAATAAAGATCATAAACAGAAATGACTGAAGTGATAGAGTTTTTTAAAAGTTCATTTCAGTTTTAAAAGGTCAACTAAAATACAAATATAAATAGAACTTTTGTTTAGATATGACTTTTATTTCATGCTTGTAAAATAGTTACTATTATTTCTACAGAAGATAATGTAACAGTACATAAAATAGGCTTCATGAGACAGGGCTGTTTAACATGTGGACTCTGAAAATGGTCTGTCTGAGTTTTAAGCCTAGCCCACAACATATTGCCCATATTAAATGTTTTTCAAAGAAAGAATGGCGGAAACAACCTTAGACTTTGTAATAGAATCCACCAAGTCACCTTTTTAGGGAAAGGGTGGAAGCGTGACAATGACAGTCTCTAAATGAGATGAGTTTGGTAGAGGGCTTACTCCTAGACAGTAGCTCAATAAATGCTGGTTATAGTAATCCATCCAGTGATGACTGATGTTTCTACTAGAAGAACTATAACAATATTCTTTTAAACAATTTTATGATACCTGACATTTGTACATGACATAGATATTTCAAAAATATTTCTTATTTATTAATTCATTTGATCCTTGTTAAAATCCTTGGAGGAAAACAGGGAAGATGTTAATATCTTAATTTTTATGAGAAAAAATGAGATTTAGAGTATCTGATTCAGGGTCTTTGGTCCTTATGAGTTTTCAGTCTCCAACAAGCCACCTCATATTTCTGTGCCTAGCCACAAAATGAATGAATTGGACAGGTGATGTATAAGACCCTTCCTATATGAGTACTAATATGAAGTTGGGGATCAGGTGTTTGAATGGGCCAGACTTCATTGTGGGATAAAATGAGCAGCTACTGAGCTTTGAAACTCACTTCATCTTGTTAGTACCCAGGGATAACAGAACCCTGAGAGACCAAGCAACTCATGACAATCAAAATGCCTTGGAAAAGTTGGTGCCTAGTGATGTTGTTTACAATGAGAAACAACTGCCTAGGAACCAGAATTCTTAAAACCCTTTTTAATGAAGTATTTTTACCCTATAGTCAAGCTGGATGGGAGACTCAGCCCTAAACAAAAGTCAGCTTTGTTGATTCTAAAATAAAATGAAAAAGAATTGAAAAAATTTTAAGAGCACTAAGGGATTTTCTCACTATTGATGAATCTATGGAACCAAAATATTTGGAATCCTTTGACCAAGACTAGCTTCCTCGGGAAAGTGCTAAAGGTACAGGATCACACTCATCACATTGCCTTTCCTTCTGTGAGTGATCTCCATTATTTTCTACTGAGAAGAATCTTATCATGAAAATATACCAGGGACATAGGTCATGGGGATGCAGGAGAGAAAATAAGTGTTCCTAGATGCTATTATTTGGGCACTCTAAAGGCCAGAGTATGAATTTTAGTGATGTGATCGCAGGAGGAAGGTGTGTGTAAACATATAATATCACATAATTTGTCAGGATGAAGGTAACCACCCTTTTCTAAGCTAGTGATTTCAGGTTAAAAGGTTTCTCTACAATGTGATAAGTGGGTCCTGAGGCTATTAATACCCTAAGTAGACTGAAAATGGTGTTCAGAAGCTTTAACTAAAGAACTCAAGCATTATAACTCACTAGAGTCATCTTTTTGGAAAGCAAATTTTTCTTAAGGACTAAATAATTACTAAAATATCAAGATAAGATCATAGATAGTACTCTTTTGGCTTTCATTAAGAGTCCTAGTGACTGATTTTAAATATTTTGAACAAAAACAATTTTCTGGTTTTAGTGTCCAACCTTTTCAAACATATCAGAGGCAACCAAATAGGTAGGGTGGTGGCCTGTGTAAAGAGATCACTGGAATCAAGTGCGCAGGCAGCAACGATGAGATATTCTGAGATATTCAGAGAAGGGTTGGGAAACTCACAAAACTAACAGATTGCACAAGGTTATAAAGAATGACAAATGCTCTGGAGTCATTCAGAAAGGGAAAGTTATTTTTAGTAACTTCTTTAAGAAAGTAGAAATAATAATAAGATATACATTTATGTGCATCTATCACACAAAAAAATATTGATGACATTATTTCTAGTAAGAATGAATGGCGGATACTCTAGTACTTATTGATAAAAATGCAAATTACCATTATCTTTTAGGAAACAAATCCAGTTATATATTACTTCAAACTGGCAATCTCAGCTTGGGGAACTATTCCAAAGAAATAAAGCGCCAGCCTGTAGCAGCAAATGTACAAATATTTTTTAATAACATTATTCATAAGGGCAAAAGGAAAGGTGGAAACAATGTGAGTTATCACTAGTAGAGGAATGGTCAAATAAACTATGGTATAACCATACCATGAAGTAGTATACACCGTTAAAAATAATTAGTTAGAATCATAATCATTGATTAGAAAAGTTTTCCATCAATATTATTGAGAGAGAAAGGAAGAAAGGTAGAGAAGTATCTATAATAGTATATCATTTTGGGGACAACAGAATAACAAAATTCCTATATGGACATATGTATATACAAATTTACATATCTGTGTGTGATTGTGCATGTATGTGTGCATGCATGGGTGTATAATTATTTAAGCATGAAGAAAATAAATGGGAGAATACATATTAGGCTCTTAATATGAATGAACAAGAGATATGCAGATTCAATGGAAGAAGGTGAAGTGGTGAAGAAAAGAAGAAGATGTGAGAAAAGCCAAATAAAATATTAAACAAAAATGACAATAAAAAATGAAATCAATGATTTCTTACTTATGTAGAACTATATGCATGTAAGTTTACTCACATATAGAGAAATTGGGCTCAGATAAATGAGAATGTTAAATCTGCCTTGTAAGAATGACCAGGATATATTGCTAAGTACAAAATAAACCCCACAGTCACAAAAGGTAGCTTGTTAAAGAAGACAGATAAAAACATCTGAACATAAAACAATTAAGAATCTTTATGGCAAAAGACACCATGGAAAAGGGAAATGATAGTTTAGGCAGAAGTATCTGTAACCCGTACGCCAGACAAAAGTATTACATCCCAATAAACAAAGAGCTGCTACAAATTGATAAGAAATAGATAACCAACATACAAGATAAGATGAGGCAATTTGCATGAGAAAATCTGAACAACCAACACACATGCAAGATGTTGCCTATTTCATAGTCAAGACAATTCAAATGTAAACAATCATGAGGTAAAATTTTCACTTCTCTGGTCAGCAAAAATTAAAAAGAGCAGTAACCAACTATTCCTGGAGACACTTGGAGTAAATCAGGCACCTTTATACATGACTGGTGGGAGGGTGAACTACTACAACTTTTTAAAAAACAATAATTTGGTTACATATTAATTAAAATACTCTTGACCAAATATTGGTTATTTTGAAAACATATTTTATTCATATATAATACATATATGTGTGTAAAAAATACATATATGTGTATAATTGTACATATACACATACATATACATTCTTCTTTCTCCAAGAATATATATAAAATATGGTTATTGTGGCAATTTTGGTGTGGCAAAGACAAAACACATGCACAAAGAAGGAACACTGTAAATGACCTGGGAGTACAATAATTTTGAAGAAAGTTATGCAGCTATTTAGAAAAACTAAGTCAAATTTATATCCATAGACCTCAAGGTGTATTTATGACCTATTATTATGAAAAGCAACTTGCAGAATAAATATAACCTAATTTTCAAAACAACAATAAAAATTCTATGTGTGTATTTCAAATATATAAATGTATAATATAAATTGAAAAGATTTACATCCCCACATAATTACAAAATTCAATTACATAGAGTGTGTTTTTATGGTGTGGAATCTTTATTACCTTTCACTCTCTAATAAATTGGAAGTTATTCTGCATTTGGATTAATAACATCTTCCTTTTTAAGTGTTTTTTGGAACAGATGCTACTGACGATATAGTTAATGTTAAGATCTTAAAGCCAATCATGGACCATAAGGCAAGATGGTGTCGAATTTGGTCAGAGTGTGAGAGTCTCTGTATGAGTGAGTGCACAAAAAAACTAACCTCTGTCTGTTTGTGTATACAAGTGGGTGAGTGAATGTTCAACTGAGGGAGACACGGGATCAAGCGACTGGGGCTCCCTGAAGAAATGGCTACTACAATTTGCTGCTGTTCTGAATTTGGCACTGGCTGCATCCCTGGGGCATCACTTGGGAAAAAGCAGAGAGATCAGCTGGCACCTAGCCCACACCACCACCTATGGCAACAGGCCAGGCACTGGCAGCAGGGACCATGGAGAAAGGATGGGGAGGAAATCTGGAGCTGAGCCCCACTGGAGAAAAAAAACACAGACTGCCACCATTTTTTTTTTTGTCCTGGGAATAGGCAGAGACCCGCTTTATCTTGCTCAATTCTGAACTGCCTGTATCCTGAGCAGCCTGCATCCTGAGACCAAGGGGTGATCTCTGCACCCCTCTGAAATTGACCATCGTTTGTCTAGAGAGGAAGTTCCAAGTGCACGATACTAGAGAGATAGACACCTTGCCCCCACATTGGACCAAACACAGACTCATGCAATCTGAGTGGGAGAACTAGCGGCAGACAATTTGGGAGCTTTTCCAGGGAAAATCTGCTGGAGCAAGCTGAATGTTGACAGTGAAGGCTGAGGGGAGGATGCAGGAAAGGAGCCTAAGGCAGACTTCCAAGGAAGCAGTGGGGAGAGCCCATCCTGAACCTGGGAGGGGCTTCAGAGCCTTGACACCAGGTCCCAAGAGATCTGGAGACTGGTAACTGCTGGGAAGGGAGCAAAAGCTCCTGGCAGAGAAACTGAGCAGATTCTCTAATGCCTGGGCAGAGAGATGTGCTCCAGGGCAGCCTCTGCAGAACAGCAGAACTGCTTCTTGAGACCAGACACTGATCTCTGTGTTGCATTGGAGCTGCTCTTTGTGACCTCAGAGAACATTTCCACTCCTCATCCCCACCTCCCTCCATACCATGCACAAGCTCTGGGAAGCAATGGCAGATGCGGAATCCCAGATGATACACCCTCCACCCTGAGCCAGCTGCTGGGTGATAGATGCAGATAGTGAAACTGACCGAGAAGGTGGTTAGTGGTGGTATTGGTTTGTTTGTTTGGTTATCTCATTTGGTTGCTTTGTTTGTTGGTTGGTTTTCTTTTTTCTTTCCTACTTCTATTTCTCTTTGTTCTTTCTCTGTTTGTGTGTGTTTCTTTCTTTTTTTCTTTTTCTATTTTTCTTTCTGCTTTTCCTTTCTCTTTCTTTCCCTTTTTCCCTTCCTTCTCCTCTCTCTTTTTCCTCTTATACCCTGTCTTGGACTCAGGGCTATGCAAGCATACCCACTCTAAGGTCATATTGTGCAGAGATGGAGAGTAAGTCCCAGCTGACTCTTTCACCAGATAGCAAACATGACCTGCCAACAGTTTTAGAACTTTTGCACCTCCTCACCCCCTAGTACGTGCTCAAAAGTGTAGAGACAGCACAACATCCCACTCCCAGTCCTACTTTATAATTGAAAAAACCTGGAGCCCTGGCTCAAGGAAGGACAAAAGGTAGAGCAAATATCAGAAGTGACTGCTTCTCCATTTTCTACTGAATACTGGAATTAAAGAGAAAAATAGGAGAATTGCTACAAATGAAGAAAATCCAACAAAGAACTGCTAGTAACCCAAGCCCCAGCAAAGAGTCATTGCTAGTAAGAACAGCTACTGGGGCACAAACAATGACTATCTCTGAGAACAACAGTACCCAGAAGCTACTTACAGATATCAGAAAAGCATTGTATAGATTGAATAAAAATCAAGAAATGCAAGGGCTAAAACTAAATGAAATTACAACAGAGCTGGATAAACTCAAGAAAGCATACTTAGAAATAACAGAAATAAATAACTCCATTCAAAAAATTAATGACAAACTTACAAGCATGGGAAGCAGAATTGACCAAGCAAAAGAAAGAATCTCAGAGCTGGAAGACCAAAATATGGAATTAATTCAATCTATTAAAAATATAGAAAAAAACTTAAGAAGGAAGAAGAAACTCTCCAAGAGACATGCAATTTTATCAAGAAACCAAACCTATATCTGAAGGAAATACCTGAAGTAGAAAGAGAAACAGAAAATACCCTGGAAGAAAGATTTCATGAAGTCATTCAAGAAATCCCTCATCTGGCCAGAGAAGCGACTATACAAGGACAAGAGGTTCAGAAAACCCCTGCAAGACATCTTATGAGAAGACCAACCCCTAGACACATAGTAATTCACCTACACAAAGTAGGTATAAAATAAAAAATCCTAAAGGCAGCAAGGGAAAAAGGTCAGGCTACCTACTGGGGGAGTCCAATCAGAATTGCTGAAGACTTATCTACAGAAACACTACAGGCCAGAAGGAATTAGACCCCAATCTTCATTGTTCTCAGAGATAAACAATTTCAACCAAGAATTTCTTTCCCAACCAGGCTAAGCTTCATCAGTGAGGAAGAACTAAAATCCTTCCCAGACATCCAATCCCTAAGAGAATATGCTGCTTTGAGACCAGTTTTATAGGGGATGCTTAAAAAGATGCTGTGCACCTAAGAAAAAGGAAACAAAAAGAGACCACATACTCCATAAGATCACAAACAAACACAGCAGCAGCAGAACACACAGCATACCCATAAAAATAAAAAACACACACATATGTAAACACAAAAGTTAAACAAAAACAAAATAGTCTTATAAGAGCATTATGACAGGGACAAACATTCACATTTCAGTAATCAGTTTGAATGTCAATGAACTAAATGCACCACTGAAAAGACAGGTGGAAAACTGGATAAAAACACATGACCCAGTAATTCGCTTTCTCCAGGAAACTCATCTCATCACAAAGGATGTCCCCAGTCTCAAAGTTAGGGAATGAAAAATGAATTTTCAGGTGAAGGGATCACAGAAGAAGACAGGAATTGCAATCTTAATATCAGACAAAACAACCTTTAAGCTACTGAAAATTTAAAAAAGATAAGGAAGGACATTACATAATGATAAAAGGTTCAGTCCACCAACAAGAAATATTCATCCTAAACATATATGCACCCAGTACCAGAGCACCAGTTTTTATAAAGCAGTTACTAAGTAAACTAAAAAAAGGTATTGACCCTAACACTGACATAGCTGGAGACTTAAATACCCCACTAACAACCTTAGATGGATCACTGAGGCAAAAAAATCAACGAAGAAATTTGGAACCTCAACTTGACACTTAACCAAATGGACTTAGTAGGTGCCTACAGAACACTTCACCCAACAACCACAGAATATACATTCTACTCATCACCACATGGAATGTACTCCAATATTGATTACATCTTTGGCCATAAATCGAGCATAAACAAATTTCACAAGATTGAAATACTGCCATGAACTGTCTCAGAACACAGTGAAATAAAAATAATATCACCACCAACAAAATTCCCCCACAACCCACAGAGACATGGACACCAAACAGCACAATGCTGAACAACTCCTATGTCAACACAGAAATCAAAACAGACATTAAAAGATTCCTGGAAACAAATGAAAATGAAGAAACATCTTACCAAAACCGTTGGGATGCCATGAAATCAGTACTGAGAGGGAATTTATATCTCCATGAACACACATCAAGAAAATAGAAAGAGAAGAAGCTGACAGCCTAACAAAGCAACTAAGGGAGCAGGAAAGGTGAGATCATCAAAATCCTAACTTCAGCAGAAGAATTCAGATCACCAAAGTAAAAGCCCAAATATGGGACAAAGAAGACAAAAATATCATAGAAAAAATTAATGAAACAAAAACTGGTTCTTTGAAAGGATAAACAAGATTCATGAACCCATAGCCAGAATGATCAAGAAAAAGAGAGAAAAATCTCAAATAAACACAATCAGAAATGCAAAAGATGAAGTCACAACTGACTCCAAAGAAATACAAATGATTATCAGAGATTACTATGCACACCTGTGGAAACAAGCTCAATAGCTTAAATGAAATAGAGGACTTTCTGACATTACACAACCTCCCAAGGTTGAAACAAGAAGAAATTGAGATCCTAAATAGACCAATACCAACCCAGGAAATTGACTCTATCATAAGAAAACTACGTAAAAAAAAAAAAAAAAGCCCTGGATCAGACGGATTTCCAGTGGAATTCCACAAAACATACAAGGAGGAGCTGGTACCAATTCTATTGAAAGTATTCCAGGCAATCAAGAAAGATGGAACACTTCCCAAATCATTTTATGAAACTAACATCACACTGATACTCAAACCGGGTACAAATTCAACTAAGAAAGAAAACTACAGACCATGTCCCTGATGAATATGGATGCAAAAATACTCAACAAGATTCTAGCAAATCAGATCCAACAACACATCTCAAAAAACATCCACCATGACCGAGTAGGCTTCATCCCTGGGATGCAGGGCTGGTTCAACATCCCAAGACCATAAATGTGATTAAATACACATCATCAATAGATGTAAAACCAAGAACTACATGATTATATCATTATATGCAAAAAAACTTTTGATAAAATTCAGTATCGCTTCTTGATAAAAACCTTCAAACACCTAGGCATAGAGTGAACATACCTCAAAATAGTAAGAGACATCTATGATAAAACCAGAGCCAACATACTGCTAAACAAACAGAAATTGGAAGCATTTCCCCTGAAAACTGGAATAAGACATGGTTGCCCACTCTCACCCCTCCTGTTCAACATAGTGTTGGAATTCCTAGCTAGAACAATCAGACAAGAGAAGGAAATCAGGGGTATCCAAATAGGAAAAGAAGAAGTCAAGTTATCCCTCTTTGATGATAATATGATACTATACCTTGAAAATCGAAGAGAATCTGTCAAAAACCTCCTTGCACAGATAAATGACTTTGGCAAGGTCTCAGGGTACAAGCAAAAGACACTCACATTCTTATACATGAACAACAAACAGACAGAGAACTAAATAAAAA